>JAGDYQ010000015.1:5477172-5562172 GCA_021962125.1 Bulinus truncatus | reverse complement strand
GCTTTCTCTCTAGTCATAACAAACATGTCAAGCTGCCGTTGATTCGACGCAGATTTTATCAACATCGTGGGATATTAACAACTCCGTTCATATCAACAATGTATACACACACAATAAACAAGTCACACGATATCGCACGGGAAATGTAGTTACTCAGTAATGTTATAATCTGTTGGTCTACTATTTCTGCTTGCCATAAAGACAATTTTTAATATGTATATTAAAAAAGGTAATTATTTTTTACGTTACTTGTGATATGTGACCTCACATAGTTAATAGTTAAATAGAACTATTTTTAAAAAATAATTAAATATACCCCACTACAACATCGATATTGGGTAATTTTACAAAAATTGTCGTTTATTTTGCTTAGTTACATATATTTTTTCAAAATGAATAGCTGCACATCTAGTATCGCTAAATAGCTCTTTCCAAATACTTTCGTTTACTATTTACAACTTTTTAGAAAATCCGGAAGTTATTTTTAGACAATGCAATCTCCCCTATGAGTCGAAAGGTTCAAACTGTGCTTTCATTGACAGGAATTTATATAATTTGTGATTTCTTAACAGTTTTCTTCTCTCAACGGATGAGTATTGTTATTTAAAAAATAGAGCTATATATTAACTTATTAATTTGTATAGTTTAATTTGTGTAATACTTATTATTTATTTTACATTATTTTTTTTCTGTACTCGTATATTACCAACACGTTCGTTTTGTCATAGTAACCTATTTTCGATACAGACGCTATCAATATTTGTGATTTTTTAAGACGTTGATAGTAGTTTTTTTTAGTAAAACTATCAATCTAGCAACCGTTCAAATACTTAATTCGTTATATTTTTTATGTTGATTTGTTTATAGTCATTTTCTTTTATTATTTTCAACAAGAAAAGGCTTGTCACTAAAAGGTTTGTAATTTTTTTTATCTGATGTTTTCTCATTAACTTATTGATTTTGATACATTTTTAATAACCTTAAAAAAAGCTTTCAATTATTATTTAACATTTAGTAAGTCAATAAAGTTCTAAGTTTCAGAATGAAGCAACGAACTGCAGCTGCACTTAAGGGTAAAAAAGGCAGGCTTGCGCAAATGAGACGCATGAGAGAGGCCAAAAAATTGAAAAGAAGTATTCAAGACAGTGTTGGTCAGTCATCAGTGGATCATTCTTTACCATCAACATCTGCAGCAGTTGATGCTACCAGTAATGTATCATCACCAGTTTGTGAGACCACAGAAGAGAAAGACACGTCTTTTTCTGCTTCACACAGAAAAATGCGCTTGTTTACAGATAGTGAACAAAACAGTAGTGAACAAAACAGTCAACAGAGACTTCCTACAACTATTTGTGAACTTGACTGCTTTTCTGCCTTATTGGAAGGTGTCGCCTGCAAAGCTTGTGGTGAGCCAGGACTTGTTTTAAATGAAGGAAAAGGCAGCAAGTCTTTTTCTATTCATTTGCAGTTGTGGTGCCCAATTTGCGAGGCCAATATTGGTGAGACTTACACTTCTTCTCGGTCTTCACAGTTTCATCAAGTCAACAGGCAAGTTGTTGCATCGAGCGTCAGCAATGGCATGTCTCACGCATCCCTCCATAGATTTTGTGAAGGAATTGGTCTTCCAAGCATGCAATTCAAGACATACTATAGTCATATTAAAAAAATATATGACAACACAGTATCGCTTGCTCAGTCATTCCTTCAACAATCTAGAGAGAGAGTGAAAGAGTTCTACAGAGAGAACCACCCAGAAGCTATCAAATCAGATGGTATCATTGACATTGCTGTCAGCTATGATGGCAAATGGCAAAAGCGAGGACATACATCTAAGCTTGGCTGTGGTGCTGTCATTGAACTAGAGACTGGCCTTGTCATTGATTATCATGTGATGTCTACGTACTGTCAGGTAAAAATAAATTTTACTTAACTCTGAAATTTTTACAAAATATAGTTTTCTTTTTAGATTTCATTCAACAGTTTTTTTAGGTTTCATTCAATATTTTTTTTTAGGTTCCATTCAATATTTTTATAGGTTATATACAATATTTTTTCGTTTCTTTTTTATTTAGATCTGCTCTACTATTGGGAAGCGCAAGAATCAAAACGAGGACCAGTTGAAAGAACGGCAATTACATCATAAAGATAGTGGTCTATGCACTCAAAATTACAGTGGGACTTCTGGCGGAATGAAAGTAGAAGCTGCCTTGATACTTTGGAAGCGTTCCGTAGACCAAGGCTTCAGATATACCACTCTTCTTGGTGATGGTGACACCAAAACATTTTTGGCATTGTCCACAGCAAAGCCTTATGCTGGCATAGATGTGAAAAAAGAAGAGTGTGTTAACCATGTGGCAAAACGTCTTGGCACTGGTCTTCGGAACCTCAAGGCTACATTGACCAAGAAGGGAGTACGGATAGGTGGCAGATCAAAAGGAAGTCTAACTGATGTAAGTGTACTAAACATATCTTCATATTAAATAATGATTTTTGCTTACAATGTTAAGTTTGATTTATTCTTACAATGCATTATTATATAATAATTATTATTATGCACTTTTCATTTTTTTTTATTTCTTTTTTTTAGGCAAAGATTGCCTTGCTGCAATCTTATTACACAAAAGCTGTCAGAAGCTGCAACAACTCCATAGATGAGATGAGATCAGCTATTTACGCTGGACTGATGCATTCTGCATCCACCAACGACGAGCCTCAGCATAACTTTTGCCCGGATGGTGAAGATTCTTGGTGCTGGTACAAGAAAGACATAGCGAGAGGTGTCAGCAGACCGGTTCGATCAGACGGCCAACAGTCTACATATTTGAGTAAAGACGTGGTCAAGCATGTGAAGGAAGTGTATGACAGGTTGACAGAAAAAAAACTCCTTGATCGCTGTCTACTAGGTAGGACCCAAAATCCTAATGAGTCACTGCACAGCGTCATATGGTCTCGCTGTCCCAAGCACCTGTGGTCTGGATACAAGAGAGTTTTCATGGCAGTTACATTAGCTGTAGGGGAGTTCAACATGGGTTCCAAAGGATTGCAGGAGTTTTTGAAAGCTTGTAGGTGTACTGTCCATGAGACTTCAGTGCTTTTAGGAAGAAGGAGAGATAAGAGAAGGTTGAAGTCAGCTGATGAAGCGGAGAAAAGTGTTCAAAAAAGGAAAAGGGAGGCTCGTTGTCTAAATGCTACAAGAAATCAACAGGCCATGGAAGAAAAGGAAGGTGGACCATCATACAGTGCTGGCCAGTGTTAATGAAAGTTAAACTGTACAAATTATGACTTTTTTTTTTTTCGGCTTGTTAGTCGTCTTTTTTTAAACAGCCTATGTTTGTAAATGTATTTTTTTTTTAATTATTTGATAAGATATTGTAATGTTTTGTATATATTCTAAAAGCTTTTTAATTGAGGATTAATAAACTGAAAAAATTATTGCGAAATCATTTTTCTGTACAAGTTATGACATTTTTTCTTATTTTTTTCAATTTATCTCAGAATTAACATTTTGTTCGATTTTTTTCACGCACAGATGGATTGCAAAAAAACCGCTATCCGAAATTTTACCATACTTTCCATATAAAATCTTTAACCTTTTATCTTTGATATAGCAGAGCATTATTTTCATATATTGAGTGGTTTTTATATTTTTGTTGGAATGGTATCCCACCCCCCCCCCATTTTTAATACTTTTGCGAAACGTTAAGTAGGTTTTTTAGCATAACTTTTTTATTTTTGAACGGATTTACTAGATACTCTGTAATATTATAGATTAAATGATTCTCTTTAAGGGAAAATTAAAATTTTTCTTTTATCTTTAAATTTGTTAGTGCTACTGTTCTTAGCGATTAGTAGTATTTTTTTACAAAGATGGCCACCATATCATAATTTTTTTTTTTGCCCATATTTACTTATTTACATTAGTTTTTATCCATCCATAATAAAAAAAACATGTATATATCCTCTAAATTTAGACTTTGCATATTAGTCTACCCACATGGCCTTTAGCTGTGTGATTGTGTGTATGAATGTGTGTAAGTGTGGGTGTGTGTGTGTGTCCACAGGTCTGTATGTCGTTAAATGTCATGGGTTATTAAGATGTCAGCAGCTGTCATCAATTGGCTGTGGAATGGGAAGTGGCGGAGGGGGGGCGGGGCGGTCCTCTTTCATCTACTTAATTGCTCCAAAACGATTTAGATGAAAGTAGAATGTAACAATGTTTCAAACCGACTTGTCAAATACATTGGTCATTAAGACACCGTTAACCTTCTTCAGTTTTTAATGACATGAGGGTGGGAGGGAGGGGGTCTATATAAAGCCCGGGGTAGGGTCGAGTATCGGGTGATTAGGAGGAGAGTGGAGAGGTAGGGATTTATATATATATATATATATATATATATATATATATATATATATATATATTGGTAGTCCATTGGTAGACCTTCAGATGTGACAGGTAAAAGAAAGAGAATTGATTGATTGATTGGTTGATCAAATCATCCGTCTGACTGATACAACACATACCCATTGACAGATTTTTTTTGTTACAAATAGAAATGAGCGGATTAAAAGGTTAATCCGCTAATTAAATCCGCATTTCGGTAGCTAGCTACAGTGACACACCGCCATATATAGAACATCGCCAGGGTTGTTATTATTGTGATGGATGATGGCGGCGGATGAAATGTGCCAGCTTCAGAGGAGTTCCTAGATCTTTTTGTGTGTGTATGTGGTGGAGGGGGGGGGACAAAATTATATCTCGGGGCCCCTATTTCTGAGAAATACATTTTAATTAATGTATGAGATGGTAAATTGTTGTCGTGTGTACCCCCAAAATGCAACGTCTTAGTGTTTAGTGTAGTTGTGATGAGTGTAGGACAAAACCCCCAGCGGACAAAACCCCCACAATATTGTTTTAAGCCATTTATTGCAGCTACAATTTATGTTTTATTATTATTATCTTTTAATTAGTTTAACTTTCTGTGACCTGCTTAGCGGGTGGTTTGTAAATCACATAAATCATGTAAATGAATTTGAATTTAAAACCTGTTTTTGTTGATCATAAATGCTCAATATGAAACATAGCCATAGTTATTTTTTTTTATTTAGCACCTTTTTAAATTATTATTATGTCTTAATTAATTAATTTAAAAAATCTAACTCTTGTACTATTCTCTGATTTTTTAGTGTACATGTATCCTTCAACACACAACTTAACACCACCTTTATTGTTTTTTATTATCTCCATATTCTAACTCACGACCTTAAAAATATAATGAAATTTGTAAGACTTGTTTCAAATTGTGTCTAAAAGCTAAATTTAAGAGGAAAAAAGAACCCTTAATGAGATATGGAAATTAAACACTTCTTTTTTTTTTTTTTTTTTAATTAAACACTTCAAATCGAGTACGCTCAACAATTCCTCCCGAACTAAACTTACATTCTCTTATATAGGCTAGCTGGACAAAATATCCTATCATTCTCAAGTCTCCTGTTTGTTGGTTCCACCCCCATTCAATACATAATTAAGAGTTTGGTAAACTTAGCAGAATAAAGGTGACATTTGTCACATTCTGTGATTTAATGAATGAAATCAAGTCCAAGCCCTACCCTGCTTTCATCACCCGAGGGTGAGATAAGATAATACATAGGATAGACAAAGTTTGTCTAGCACCCACTATCACTTTTTGTCACCTGGGGAGAGAAGGTCTATAGGAGAGATCATAAATAGAATAGCCAAAGGCTTTTGTATTCCCAGGTGGTCAGTGCGTCTGGTACTAGATTAATGAACTACCCACGTCTACGCATCTTCCGGAATTCTACTGTGACACTATTCTTTATTGTCTAAAATTCCCCTACCTGTTAAAGTTAATGGGTTCTGTCTCCCTCTCTTTCCACCCGTCTCATATCGAATTACGTTAAACTGTCCCAACGCTTGAACTATGCCCTGACCTACTTTCACTTTCTACATTTTATAATAAAGATTGGGGGGGGGGGGATATTACATTCAATAATAAAAGTAATGATTAATTAATAAATAATAATTTTTTAAGTGGCTGTTTTGTCCGCTGTGTGTTTTGTCCGCTGGGGGTTTTGTCCGCTGGGGGTTTTGTCCGGATACCAGTTGTGATGGATGACTCTGTGTCTAATTTTGATTGAAAAAGCGCTATAATTTGATAGGGGGGATATGTACTATCGGTGGGCGGGGCGGGGTGCGGGGGTGGGACATCGTCTTTAATCATTGTCTGATCTCTCTCTCTCTCTCTCTCTCTCTTTTATTTTATTATTGTAATCAGTTTATTAATACGCTTGTGGGTATGATCTCATGTGACCTACTTAGGACTTTGTTTTGCATCTACCTTAAGAAGGGAGACAAGGACTGGGTAAAAAAATTCCCATGATTTAAATAAGTAATTCATTTAATATGCAAACTAGTGCCCGCGGGCCAGAATCGGGCCAACCAGACTGTTTAATCCGACCCGTCAAATTTTTTTTACGTAATGTCGTGTGTGTGGTCCGTCTGTCAAATTCACGAACCCAATGTGGCTCTCGCGACTTCAAAAAGATTGCATGCCTTCAGTTGTTGTTTGTGTGTGTGTGTGTGTAATTGTAACAAGACGGATTCATTGAAATACATGGATAACAATGTTTGGGGGCCGAATACGCCATATGTGCTCCTAGACTTTTAGACACCGTAACGTGGCCAAGAATTATCCCCCCCCCATCACCCCATCCTCCTCCTTCTCCCCCCCCCACAATGTAGTTATCCAAGGACAACGCCCCGAGTGTCCGAGATCAAGGCCAGAATGGGGGGGGGAAGCATCTTTTATCCACCCGCCCTCCCCTCACACCCCCTTCTCTAATGACGTCACATATGGCGTGTGGTTGGGTGGTATAGCGCTCGACTGTCGGACTGAGGGGAGGGTCTCGGGTTCGATCTCAAGTGACAACCAAAGGAATTTTTTTTTTTTTTGAGTCTTGTCTCCCGTGGTGCCTCCATTGTCATTGTCGGTTATGTTGAGGTTGAACTTTTAAAAACAGCCTCCACCCCCAACCCCTTTTCATGAACTTCACAGATCACCACATACACAACATATGGGTGAGAGTATGTATGTGTGTGTGTGTGTGTGAATACACACTTACCACATCATCTTTTGCGTACCACGTGACCTGTCACCCCCCCTCCTCCTTATTAATGTGGCCTTCACGCGCTGCACTGTTCATAACTCGGCTGACCGACTTTCTTTACACATGCACCACATATCAAGAAGGAAATCTATTCACTGTACCAGCTGAATGACTAACGAATAATGTCAGTTATTTGGCACTGACTGACATACAGTATGTGTAACACTATCGGTTACAGTTTCACACCAGTTGTGGTGGTCTGTATACCAGACACTAGGTCAGTCTATCTTCGACCACCGTTGAGATTTTCTATCTATCTATCTATCTATCTATCTATCTATCTATCTATCTATCTATCTATCTATCTATCTATCTATCTATCTATCTATCTATCTATCTATCTATCTATCTATCTATCTATCTATTTATCTTTCTGTCTAACTATCTCTGTCTGTCTGTCTATGTATCTGTTTGTCTGTCCGACTACCGTAAATTGATAAATTATATAAATACTATTACACATTTCTCTATTCTACTATAGTTTTGATTTATCTTCTCGAAAAAAACAAACTTTTAAAGTTATTTCACATAATTAACTCTGGTGGGACGAGGTGTGAATGAATTATTTTAGAACAAAAAATAATATAATAACCCAAGGGCCGTTACCCACACACATACACTTTATTTTCCCGCGAAAAAACTGCATCCCCGCTGTGCTGTACTACGTAAAAGTTCACGGAACACACACACTAACGGGAACAGAAGGTCAAATGAGGGAAGGGAAGGAGGTGGGAGAAGGGCGGTTGGGGGGGGTAATGTGGTAATCCAAGGCAAGAGAGTGATGAATGAACTGGCCAAAAACTAGGTAACTAGGGAAGAGAAACTCGTATGACTTGATAGGAAAGAATTGTCGGTCCTTGACGTTCCTTGGATCGTCCCACTGCATCAAAGGTTCTCAATCAATGTCAACCTCTGGGCTGGGGGGGGGGGGCTTTGAACAATACTTTCCCTAGACTTACAATTATTCTTAAGTGTTTACATTTTATGAATGGCTAAGAGTTATCTTTTTTTTTAATTGTTACGCCACTGTCGCAGTTCCCCAAGACTATATATAACGGAAACAGAAGTTGTCTCTTAACAGCGTAATTCTGGAATCCCTTCTTTTTATATGGTTTGCCGTTTCTCTTAAGTGTAACTTTACATTGATATCTTTATGCGATATATATATATAACATATACCATATACAAATAACCAACCAACGCAAACATGACCGTGGCATGGGGGGAAAAATACGATAAATTATGATATCATTGACTGCATGGGAATGGGGGAAAGAATTGGACTTTTTGTGAATGTTCAGCACTTAGTGAAATCTTCACTACCTCCCCCCAGTCAAACTTTTCGGTTTCTCTCCAAGAATAACACGATGTGGGTGTGGGTGTTTTTTTTTTTCTGGCAAGTGCATGCATTTTTTGGTTGTTGTTGTTATCAGCTGTTTAACTAAATGTTGTAGCTTTAATGAATTATGATGTCACGTGAAAGGAAGTGTAATGATGTCATAGATTGACATGGTTGGCACCAAGGAACAATTTAAGACTGCGTGTGTCTCTGAGTTGGCACCCTTACTGTGTTCATGCAGAGCTTTCTTTTTTCTTCACATCTATATTTTCCTCGTTTAGTTCATATGCCGGACATGGTATCCGGACTATTCCCCCCTGCGCAAAAAAACCCTCACAGACATTCCACCAGCGGGCACCCCCTTCCCGTGGACTAAAACCCCATCTTTTTGACTAAAAATCTAATATATAAATAATAGCAGTGTGGCTTCTGTTTTAAATCGAAAGCGGAAAACAATAATTTAAAATGGCGTCTTGCTCGAGATTCGATAAATGTTTATTTAAAAAATCTACAGTTTTTGAAAAGTTTCTTCGGTATTTAAACGTGAAACACAAAGACCGAAAGGTTATATAATTCCATTAAAATATGTGTTTGTTTGTATTTCTTTCAATTGTAATAAAATCATGAAAAAATCGGATCTGTCCGAAACCAAAAAATAACATAACCACTACTGATCAAAATCTAAGGGAATATAACTTTATGCAAAGTTTTTGCAGGGTACATCTAATATAATAAATAATATACAATACCCAGCTGTACCCTGCAAAACATTTGCATAGAGTCCCTATATCCCCTTAGGCTTGATCGGCAGGCGAGGTTATTTTGTTTCGAAACAGATCGATTTTTTCATGATTGTATATTTAAACTGGAATACTGTTGTATTAATTCTTTACTTTCGATTTAACTTAGCGCCCAAATCGCTATTATTATATTATATTAATTGTAATATATATTTAATACCTGGATGTAAAAATATTTTTAAAAATACTTAATTGTAAGAGGATTTTTTTTTTTCAAAGTACCTCCTAAAAAAGCGGCATTAGCCATTCAAGCCACAGTGGACCAAAAGTCAATGATTGGTTAGCTTTACATCAGCGGGAAGTTTATCTTACCAGGTAAAACAAAACAAAATAAAACTTTTAAGCCCAAGGTCAAGAGGTAATCGAATCTTTATTCTTCTGCCTTCGTAAATGCTCGCGCCAAACCTATTTTATAGAAGAAATCAAAATTCCAAGTGATCGTTAGCCACTCCGTTATTTTCGAAAAATCAGATGTAGTACTGCTTTTATCCCAACTACATATGTTGTGGACCGCCAAGATCTCTCAAATCGATGGACATTTTCCCTTATTTCCCCCAATGTCAAGATAATCGTAAATATAGTAGTATCTATAATATCAGTCTAAATTCGATATTAATATTCTTCCAAAAGTGTTTTGCGGGTTTTGTCCGATGGGGGTTTTGTCCGATGGGTGTCTTGTCCGTGTGGGTTTTTGTCTGCTGGGGGCTTTGTCCTACACTCGACGGACAACCCGGCTGTCTGTTTCTTCGTATGTATGTATGTGCATTCGTATGAATGACAGTTGGTGAGAGGCGTACCTCAGGTGGGGGGAGAGGGGGTCCAAATTCGAAAGTCCCCCGGGCCCCAGCTTGAGGAGGCCCCAAATTTATTTTTACATTAAATGTTAAGTGCATTATATCATGTCATGAGTTCCGAAAGTCAAACGAAATTTCAGTCCATCGGAACGTCTTGCATGTTGTAACTGTATACGTGGAAAAACATTCGCTAATCTGTCTGTCTGTCCGGTATAAATAGCTGTCTGCCTGTCCATCTGTGATACAGCTACGCCTTTTAATGTCTGCGTAAATCAGTCCATCCCCGTTCGTCTGTTTCTGACCTTCAGGCTCTCTGTTCATCTGTCTTTATGTCAATCCCCTTTTTATCTTTTCTCTGATGGGGAACATCTGTCTCCGTCTGTCTGTCTGCGACAATGTATGTGTGTTCATGTATATCAGTGGTATTCAATTCCTAACAGTCTGTCGTCATCTCATATATCTACAGAGTTACAAATCACTCCCTGTACATCCAAAGATCCAACAACCAAGCGACCAGCCTCCGGTATTTAGCATCAAAAACAGATCGATCCCTCCCACCCCATGGGGCTTATGCCTCATTTCTTACAGATGACATCAATCTACGTCACAAATGCAGATATCCATCTCATCTATGAAAGCATCAATGAGTAACTCATCAGGCGGATCCCAGTTCAGTAGTTTAGTGGCGATGGATGGTGGTGGTGGGTGGGGGGGGGTAAGGGCTCTTCTCCCCACACAGGACGCCCCACTACCTCTTCAATTTAACGCTCCCCCAGTTCATCTTTAGTATCCATCAAATGGTGACTATCTGCACGGACCAGGACCAGGAGGAACATTACCACCCTGACCCCCGTCTTTAAATATTGCTTACAGCCAGGATGAGGATGTCTAACAAGTGTAGTTATTAAAATGATTTCCATACACAACCCCGACCACCAACTTTTAGTGGTTTACTGCAAACAATAACTTCCACCCACACACAGAGAGCAAATATGCAAATTGTTTTCGTTTCTCCCCCCCTCCCCCCACCACCCCCACCTGTTGCCGCCTCATCGACTTTCTATATGATGCTTGAAATAGCCAAGGCTGTGAGTAACTTTGGAACGCTCAGGGTCAGCAGCACCCAGCCTTGACCACAGCAGAGGCCAAGAAGGCCACTGCTCACCCTGAGAGCCTCAGTGAGAATACTCACGGTTGATTACCACGGTGTTTCCCCGCTCCTCAGGCGGCGACCCGTGGTGTTGACTTGCGAACTGAAAAAGGAGATGTTGTGGACTGTAAGGACAAGGACAATGATGACGGATCTTACGATGTTTTGTACCTCCCCACCAGACCTGGGAAACTGAAAATGTCGGCGACAATCTTCAGCCGGCCAATCAAAGACAGTCCCCTGTTTATAGACGTCAGTGAGCACATTGAACCCATTTGGAGATTTGGAAGCCGGGGAGCAGGGGAAGACAACTTAAATCAGCCTACAAGGATAGCTTCAGGCCCAGAAGATGCCATCTATATCCTAGACACAGGAAATAGCAGGATAAAGATCTTGGGTAGAGATGGATTCAGTTCTGAGACATTTAGGCCCAGCAGGAGTGGGCACCAGGGGTGCCCGGCCTTAAGCGTGACCACTGGTGGTCAGATTGCGGTCATTAACTGGAGGTCTAAACTGGTTTCTTCTAGACCCATTGGATGGCACAGTGATAAAGCCCAATATACCTGTCCAGAGTTCATTGACCCCATTATTTGCATTAGCGGTCAACTCTACTTGAGTTATTGTTGCCGACAGCTCTGCCCATAAAATTTTTAAAATTTGACCAGGCGGTAATTTGGTGCTGACATTTGGCAGCCAGGGGTGATAAAGACGGTCAGTTCAAAGACATTCACGCCATATGTATAGGAAAGAATGATGAAATTCTAGTTGCAGACCATCGCATACAGATTTTCTCCAAAGACGGTAAATATTCCAGAAAAGTTGTAGACTCTGGAGAAGGTTCCTATGGGGGCATCACAGTAGATGCGGGAGGGAACATCTTAGCCACAATCACAGAGAAAGCTTTCAAGTCAGAGAACAAAGGTGCTTCTAAAGACAAAGGTTGCTGTGGTGGTCGCAGCTTTGTTCATATATTCCACTCAAATGGCAAGTTGCTGTATTCTATAGACAGCAGCACAGATAGGTTGAAGCGTCCCAACGGTCTGGCCATCATCAGTGACTTTAGAATTGTGGTGGCCGACCTGGGAAACAACTGTATAAAGAAATATTACTACAAATAAAGGTTGGTGCACTATTTTGGCAGAATTTATAAATTTCTGGTTAACTGTGGTAAATATTTAGTTTACATGTTGACTGGATGATGATTCATACTTTCTTTATTTGACAATTTTTTTATTGAAATAAGTTGTCCTTCTTTTAAAAACGTTTATTTCTTTTATTTTACAGATTACCTTATCATAGACATTCTCAATCTGTTACAATGAGACATCCACTGCTTTGTACAGTAGACATGTAGAAAGGACTCCACAAAAAGATTGTGCAATCAACACCTTGTGTCGAAATGAGTGTGAAAGAAATTTTTTTTGTCTGTAAAATGAAACCTGAGAAAAAAATCTAATAATCTACCGATATTTTTTTTTTTTGGCTCTTAAAAATTTAGGTATAAACTTTAAACAAAGAAATTCTGTTTGACCTGGATAACTTAAACTGTGTATTACTGCCTCCCCCCCCCCCCCCATTGAGAGTCAATACCAGTTTAAGTCATAATTAAAATAAAGTAATTTAATCATCAACTAAACTGAGTGTGATGAAATGTTCTCTTCTTTAACTTGATACAAGTTTTTCACTGTGCTTCAACTAATTGTGAGCATCATAATCATGATGATACAACTAGCTTCATTATGTGAAATCAGCACCTGATAGACTTCATCATTTTTTATAGTGTTAGTCAATGACACTAATGTTGGACATTGTTTTATAATAAAACTTCTTGCTCGTGTATTTGATGTCCTGCACTAACTAGGTCAAATATTCACCACTGCAGTAACTTAGTATCCAGATTGGACTCAAAGTCAATTATATATCTCATGCTGCTCTCATTTTTCTGACACTTAATGACTTAACACTGAAACGACTGACGGTCATTTTGGCCACTTAGCAGCACTTCTTGAGTTTAATTACTTCTAAATGGCTAACCCCAGACTATTGAAATTTTTATGACTTTTCATATCGTTATAACATTTTTGTAATTATAAAGATTATTATTGTTGGTTTTATAATAATTGAAAAAACTAGTTTTACCTAAGGCGACTGCAAGCACGTTCTAATGACCATCATACCGACCGATTAATATCTAGTGACGCTTTCGATTGACATCATATTGTTGCCAAAAGCACATCCATCATTGGTACGATAAGGCAGAATCGAAGAGAGTTGCTAGCCATGTGTAAAGACACAACTCCATAATGTTTTTCTTCAAAAGTACTTGTCAGTGGTAAAAAAATAACATTCACAATTTACCGTTGCTATCCAAAAAAGAATGTCTGCATATTGAGTACCTTGTTCAAACATGCTGCATAACGAGTATCTTGCACAAACATGTTAGGGTGGTGAAACAAAAAAAAAAACTTCAGAAACTGAGCAATATTATAATTTTCTAAGTGTGGAGTGGGCGTTCTGGACCAGTGACTGACCAAAAGCGAGATCAGCATCACGAAGATGGCCTGTCTATATCTTCTACAACGCATTTATATTATTTTGATTATGCAACTCTTCCTGCATTTCTAGTCGGTCTTTTATTTTTGAACCTTCTTCACGAATTGAGATCGCCTTACTGTGCAACAAAAATAAATTTCATCAGGCATTTTGTGAAAAGTGGAGCAAGGAGTAGCACACTCCGTCAATGCTCATTTTGTCGTAACAAAACACAAGATGACTAGTGAACAGAATGTGATTACTAACGTATATTTTTTTGAAGAATACTGTTTATAATTCTATGGATATTGTTTCTTTGGTTATTACACGGAATAAAAATAATTATGATATGACATAATTTGTGAAAATGCTAACCGCGGTCAAAATGACCGCTTCAGTCGTTAAAGGTAGTTGGAATAATCCGTCGTTTTAGTGTTAAACTAAAACAAAATAAATAAAGTCAAAAATTAAATTGTCACATATTGTTTTGTAGAGTTTTATTAATTCATGGTCTCTTTTTTTTTCTGTGAGATATTTAACAGTTAAAGTTGTATGCGACACAACTTTTTCCCTCAAAAAAAAAAGCCACAATTTTAACACTCATGAAATAAACTTGTTTGTTGAATCTGCCTCCTTTGTACATTGATTATTGACTGTCCAATATGTCGCTGTTTGAAAAATGTCAAGAAAAAACTTCATTTCTTATACGATATCTTTCATTTTTTTCTTTTTTTTTAATTCAAAATTTTAAGACATATCCACAGATTGAATTCTTTTATAATTATCCTTTAACTTGCTGGTCAAGGCAATTGTAAAATGCATACAGATGATGCAAATAAGTAAATAAATAAAATACTGAGAATTTAGTTTTATCTGAATGTATTTTTATGTTTATTTTGAAACATATTTTTTTTTTTGAGTGTCTTTACAAATCATATCAATTTAGCCACAAGTGTAAAGTAATTGTAGTTTTATTTTATATCACTATTGACTACATTACTTTTGAATGCATTGAATTCATAAATGAGTAAATAGGGAACATTTTTTGGTTTGTTAAACATGCAGCAGCTTCTGTAAAGTTACAGACGGCAGACTTTCACTAGAAGTTAATTTTGGAGAGAGCTCTTTAGATTAGCGAGGAATGGATTCAGAAACAAAATATATATATACAAAAACACCACTTTTATGAGACTAATTTTAACGTTTTAATTTCTACATATGGTGACGGATGTCCTAACGGTGTAGAGCTCTTGACTGTCGATCTGAGAGTCCTGGGTTTGATCCTCTGTGAAAACGAAGGGAATTTCTCTAGATGAAATTTTATGTTAAGTCCCCCCAGCTTTGCTTTAAGTGGGTACCTGACATTAGTTAGGTAAGTAAAGGCGGCTGGGTGTTGTGCTAACCACACAATCCCTTCATATGCATAGGTTTTAGAAACAGATGAATTCTACACTTCCTGTGCCCCAGTTACCTATTAGGCCAAGGGAACATGACTGTTTTAATTTCTACATCAAATAATAGCATTCTTATCAAAATGAAATCTCATTTTGAAGAAACATCCCTTGGCCCAATGACCACCCCAAATTTTTACCTATGTCTACAATACCATTTTGACCTTCAGGCAATGTAACCTATTAAGTAACTTACAAGTAAAAATTAAAAAAAAAATGTCTTTAAACTGAAAAACCACACCAATGGATAGAAAAATTTGACCGTCCATAAAAAAGCTGAATTTTTTTTTCCTAAAAAGTAATGTGATATTTTTATAAAATTTCTTAATCCATCCCTCGCTAATATGATGTGTAGCCAGCTTGGGAAATAAATAATGAGGAAGACTTGTATTGGTTTGAAAACACTCAATCCTCTGTTTAAAGAGGTTTCTAATATTTTTATTTTTTTTATCCCTCTGACATATGCAACAGTGTAACCCATTTGTAAATAGTTTTTTTTTCTTGGTTTTTGTAACTTTTTTTTTTTGTGGAAATATTAATGATGATTTCTTGTACTTAGTGTTGAATCTAGGACTACTAGGAGTAGACAGTATTTAGTTGGTATGAAGTGATTTTTGCAGAAAAGAGTTCAAATCATTTTGAAATTATTATTAATATAGCTGTTAAATTTTTTTCCCCCTGCATACATTTCATTGCTTTACCATTCATAATGCATCACACTTTTCCTTAAAATGTGCTGGAAAATTTTTTTTTTAACATTTGTTTTTGTTTAACACAAGAAATATTGGCATTAGTAAGCACATGTCTACACACTAAAGTTATCATTCCTATAGTTAATCACTTTGAGAGTTCAGAAAAGTCATTAAAAAATGAAATTATGTCATTGATACTATTGATATTGGTTTATTTGGTAATTAATTTTCTTATTTGTTTAGTTAATTAAATTAAAAAAAAATTGAAGATTGTCGAATGATTTAGCATCACTAACAGCCAAAGGAAATTGTTGTCATCTAATTTTGAAGTTATATCTGCTGAACAAATTTATCTCATCCATCACATAATTAATCAAACTTGGAAAAGTTTTTTTCTCCACACTTTTACAATTTACAATGTTTTTATAGACACGTCAATATTTGGTCACTTTATTTCACTTTGTATTTTAGATCCCAGATTCTTTTTTATGTCCTGAAAAATATTTAGCACAATTAATTGTTTTATAATGGTGATAATCAGCCGGCTTTTTCTAGCCATGAAATTCTATCAAGTTGTTACAAATACATCAGGTTAAATACAGTTATTACCTTAGTTTACGAAAAACTAGTTGTTCAGAAACTTGGTCAGTAGTCTGCATTGATCGTAACTGGAAACATTGACATCATTGAAATAGATAAAATCTGAAAGAATGAAGATGTAAGAATCATTCTTTTTTATTAACATCTGGTCATTTACAAAACGCAAAGAATATATGTACTTCACGTAATGGAATAAATGAAAGAAAACAAACCAATAAATAAAATGTAAAATGAAAAAAAAAACATTTAGTCTTCCTTTCTTGCAAGAAAACAATTTGTCACTCACAATCATGGGAAATTTGACACTTTCCTAAGCCCTTCTGAGTCATTAGTTCAGGAGTTTGTCATTGCTGCCATGGCAGCCAAGTGGAAGCTCTTTCTGCACCAGAAACTATCCAAAGGAAATATTGTTGCTACTTTTACTGGAGAATCTTTCTGATATGGGCCATCGCATTATCATTCATCAGGTTTACCTCCCTGTTAACAAGTTTGTTAGGATGATGGTTCACAGTGAAGTCTATAGAGCGTGTGCCCACTTGCTGCAAATTTCTGGCATTAAAATAATCACTGGCACCTCATCATCAGACCACTGCGCTTCCTTTAATGTCTTGGCTGTAGTATGTAACTTTTTAACTGTACGGGATCATTCGTCTCCATCATTAAACCTTGCTCTGTCTGCCAACTTCATTCGTTAATTGAAGGCACTGTTCTTTACTTGAGACAAGAAATTTTTCATAGCTGTAGCTTGTTACCTGTTTGTTCGTGATTAGGCGTTTGTAGCTCAAGGTCCCACTGAATGTAGTTATCTTTTATGTTCCGGAGAGAATAAAAAATACACAATCCATGTTCTGTAGAAATACAAAGTTTATATAAAGTGATCACCAGGTATTGAAAAAAAATTGAATGTGAACATTTTTATTAATTCATCTCTTGCAGTGGATGTTGTGTGGTAACAGGTAAATAAAGTTTACAGTTGATGCCATATCTAAAACAATTTCACTTATTTCAAATACAAGGAAAATTCATTGTCTGCCTTGAAAACCCGTAGTTTGATTTTGTTTTTTTGTACTAAAATCTTTAAAAAAGCATAATTTTTGGTCATTTATTTATCAATATTTATGTCTAAAAAGTAAATATAAACCATTGCAACTGTAAAACCATGTGTTGTTTTTTTTAGTTTAAATCTACTGTGATACTTAAATCAACGTTGAACATATTACCCGCCCATTGTTAAAATTTGGATTCGATAGAACCCTCCTACCTTTTTTTCTTTTCAAAACCCTGCCGCTGGAGAAACACAATATCTGCCGCTGGAAAAACACAATTATCTATTGCATGTCTTGGAGGGCAGACTTTTACTGAAGGAATCAGATTTCTTTCAAGTTTTAGATAAAAAACAACAAAAAAATTATTTTAAAATTTACTTTTGTAATCATTCTACATTTACCATTCCTGTTTTTTTTTCTTCTTCTGTTTATTTTCAGACATGTATCTGTCTACTCAATTGTTATTGTTTAGTTTGATAGTTTTTAATACAGAGTTTATTAAAAAAAAAAATGAAATCTTAACTCACAAACAATTATACTCAATTATCTTGTTTCACTTATCTTAGTGTGCATTGTCCATAGAAACAGATTTTTTACTAATTTTATTTTAGTGCTCTTACACTGAAATTACTTCAGTGATGTCTAGAAATCACTTTTTTAATTCCACACATTTTACTACTAGATTGTTTTGTACTACTTTGAATATGCAAAGGTTCAGTTATTCATCTGCAATTTTTTTTAAGTAATAAAATTTTATTATCTATTGCTTTTGTTTAATTTTTTAAACCTTTAAGAGTTTAAATGACGGATGGCAGAGCAGAGTAGAGCGCTTGATTGTTGACCTATGAGTCCTGGGTTTGATCCTTAGTGAGAACCGAGGGGAATTTTCGGGTCTGGTGAAAGTTGGTATTAAGTCCCTCGTCCATTGTTTTAAATGGGTCGTACCTGACTTAAGTAGTGGAAGTAAAGGTGGCTGGCTGTTCTGCTTTCTAGATGATTTCGTGGGAAATATAAGGTGCATCTGAGTGTCTAGCATGTTCACAAAGGTGTTGGACATATGTTCCATACATGAAATTCAGAGAAGCTCTCAGGGACACGATCTCAAGCCTGCCTCGGCGGCGTGCAGCGTCCATGATTTGCCCCATAGAGATGGGGATTACCAGTGACTTGCAGACTAAAATATTATAATAGACCTTTTTGATAGGAATGAAAAAAAAATTGGACGGTAAATTAAATCTCTTGAGCAGAATGTAAAACAGTTCAATTAATTGATAAACTGAATTTCAGATAAAATTTGGCGGAAAAAAAATGTTTTAAAAGCTCAATGTTTTCCATATTCTGATGCTTTGGTCTGGGAAAGTAAAATTTTACATTACTGAGGATTATAGAAAAAAAAAAGTATGAACTGGAAATGATACAAGTAATGGAGGTAGTAAAGTTGTACTCTTCCCAATTTACGATTTTCGTTCCCATATGTTGGGTCTGAGACAGATTTTAGTTTCACTATATACATCAATTCTTATTAACGACTCAAACCTCTTTAAGAACTGATTTTCACATAATTTTCAAAATCATACATGGGGAGAAGTGTAATTGAACAAATGTAATAGACCATTTAGTTTTTATCTTACAGCTCTGACCTGGAGATGTTGCCGTTTCTCTAACAATAACAAAAATAATAATCAGACAATGACACATTTTTTTTTTTAAATAAAAAAATCAATTTTTATTTTATAAAAGATCTCCACATTAAAGTATTAACTGTGGTCTAAAGTGGTTCGCAATGAAGCAAATTACAAATCAATACAGACTGCTTTATCAGTCAAAAAAAAAAACCAGAGACAAAAAATAACATTTTTTTTCATCGTGTGATCTGTCTTGTCACCTTTATAATGATGTAAAAAGCTTTCTTCCTTTTAAATCTTATGTACTTACAAACCAGAAATGAAAACTGCATAATAAAAAAAATGAACAAGATTTGATATCTCATAAATTTTGGCAGTGTTTCTAAAATTATAAAAAAAAAAAAATTCATGTTCAAATGTTTTTGAATAGTTATGAACATTAAGTAATTATATACAAAAATTATATGTACAAGTTCTATTCTATAAATAGTGACATCAAAAAAATAATTAATGATGAAATAATGGCTCAAAATTGATTCGCATTACTTCATTTATATGATTTAGAAAAAGGTTCTAATGTCTTTGAGAACTGTAAAGGCCATATGGCAGGAATGTGGTCTTGCTGCAAAAAAAAAAAAAATTGCCAAAAATGACCGTTAGTTGTAACACTGTCATTGATAATAGTTCAGTGTTAAACTGATCATGTCAAATAACTGGCACTTAATGTGGCAGACTTCAACAGATGAAGTCCAAAAACAAATAAAATGTTACAATAATAAGTGTGCAAGCTTTATAACAGCAGTTTTTAAATATGCAAAAAAAAACCTTCTGAATGATACGGATGTACAAGCACCAGATCAAAGAACTAAATTTCACATTATGTACGGAATAACATAATAACAAATTGAAAGATATTTAATAAAATTAAACAAGTAAACACACACACAAATTTATTCTATGAAGAAATCCAATTCTGCATGCAAAAATTATCTTGTGGAAATCTGTGGTGAAAGCTGAAACTTTTACCACTGGTGTGTGCGTGTGCGCAAATAAGTGATAAATATCTATGAATAGATTAGCATAATGATGAAGGGAATGGAGTGGGCAAAACTGAACACATAACAGCTGTGAGCTGAACACTTTATTGTTGGGCATTTATCTGGACGGATAAAAAAAAAGGAACAGTTTAGATCAAAGGGTATGAGCTCAAGACTTAAACAAAATTATATAATTTTGGCAAAACAACTTACTTATTCAATTTAGAAAACATGGGCTGGAGGTTGGAGTTAATTTTCATATATACATATTTATTTTTCCACAAACAGAACAGAATACACCCCACAGAAAGACCTAATGAAATACAATGCTCCATATCCCAGATCACTGTATCAAGAGGAAAACATAAACAAATTCATAGCTTACTGTTTCATGCAAAAAAAAGTGACTTTAAAAAAATGTGAAAATATTTTTTTTTACATCTGAATCTCTCTAGGTTAAATCACAATAACTAAACAAAACTGGTAGCAATAATATATGATTGTAAACAAATATCTTCTCTTAAGGGAGCTAACTTGGTTAAGTTCGAAGTAAAATGCATCTTAGTAAACAAATAGCTCAGGAAGAAAAATTTTTTCTAAAACACACTTTCTCAAAAATAATGGCAAATACATTTATAATTAGTTTATAATTAGTACATACACAATTTTAATATTCATAATACCCACTAGAATTTAGTTTTTCACTTAAATTCTTATAGTTAATCAGAAATAAAAATTACATGTGGTGAAGATAAAAAATAAAATAAAAAAGTAACATTGCTAGCAAGATATTGGAAACACTTTTGGACATTCTGTAATTAATTATACACATATTTCTGGATTAATTCTCTTCTTGATAGAAACCTTTAGGATAAAGGTTTATTCATGGGCAGTTACATGTATCTTTAAGTATTATCAATTTTAAAACAATTATTAAAAATAGGACAGAGAATGTTAAAAAACACAACAACATGGCAGGATTACATGAATGGATCTAATGTGATAGGCTATACATTTTTTTTTTTAAATTGCTATAAAATGCATTTTACGTTGATGAAGGACACCAGTCTTAACAGCATATTGTATAAATATTTTCATTCAATAATTTTCTAAGACAGCAGATCCTGCACTCAGCAAGTTAAAAAGTAATAGAACTCAGCGAGTCCTGAACAGCAGCATGTCAGCAGGCATCATGCAACGTTAGTTGCAAGAAATTTTAATACTTTTCAAAAACCACTTACTATACTTTCTGATATTAAGTTAACTTTGATCAAAAACAGAATTAATAGCCAGAGAAAAAAAAAATGTAACTTTTTTACAAAGGCTCTTGAACCTCTATGAACTCTAGGGAAGTAAAAATTAAGGCAAGTTTTGCATAGGTTCTTACACAGCGTGAATGTGATGAGTTAAAAAAATATGCGTCAATTATTTATTAGAAAAATATACTTATTTTTTTTTTAATATCTTCAAATCTGGACATTTAAACACTATAGAATCACATGCGAACAAGTTAAAATGATCGAACACAGAACAACAGGTTTCAGAACACTTTTAGAATATCTGTTGGAATTGTTGGTTTTTTTTTGTTGCATATAATTGGTTTAAATGCTATATAAAAAAATAACATAACCTAAATGGAATTGTACGATTGCTCTAATGACAGGGAAATGAGAAAAGTATGATTGCTTTAATGACAGGGAAATTGAAGAATTAAAATAAAAAGCATCTTCTATTATAAATACATCATATGCCTCGTTGTATAAAATTTGATACTGAATTCTGGAGAGAAGTAAATTCATAACATTTAAAAATCTTGTGGAAAAATAACTGCAATATCTAGTGAACACTTTGTCTTTAACTAACATAGGTATATAATACACAGTCAGAATACATACATTGCAGAATATGTCAACTGTTCTTTTTCAGGATCAGTTACACAAGAAAAGTTATTCATCTAAAAATGCAAAGTTTCTTGGTGAGAAATTCTGAATTATAACATGTAATTTCCGCATTTAAAAAAAAAAAAAATTACATGTGCATTATTAGATTTACACAATAACAAATATAATATAGTTACAACTAAGCCTTGAAAAGTGTGAAAGTTTTCACTGAGCCAAAAGTCTGTGCAAAAACTAAATATTCTGTTATATAAACAACAGCAAAATTACAATCACAAAAGAATGAATAAAATAAACATTAGTTTTTCAAACTATAAATAGTTGTGACTATAAAAAAACACCAAGATCATCAACTGCATACATGTACAAGTGTCAGGTATAAAGAAAGTGAAAGTTAACAGCCTCGGAATTTAAAAAGGATACCCTCTAAATTAAGGAGGGATGGATTTATAATTTAACAAAAAAATGTACACCACTTTTAGAAGTAAACTTTGAATTTAAATTAAAAGCTGTTTATTAGTTAATTGCCCATATATATCAAAATGATAATTTTAAAAAAATGCTGTGGTTATTATGTCTAAGACACCTGGCAAATCGGCTATATACAAAGGAATAAAAATGGGAGCTTTTGGAAAAAAGTAATTTTTAACACAAAAATAAAAATCGTTATTAGCCAAAAAAACAAAAAACAATCTCACTCCGATGTTGGAAAATGGACAATGTTTGTGTAACAACTGAAATTTTCTTCTAAAAGTCGTGAGTATATTTTAACAAATTTTTGAATCCATTCTTTTTTTAATCTAAAGGGTACCCTTATGAAAAAAAAGTTCAAGTGATTAGGCTAAGTCATCTGACCTCTCCTCTTGATGAATGTATTGCCAGTTAAAACAGTTGCATCAGATTTATTAAAGATTTGATTTTTATAAAAAAATAATACAGTAAAATATATAAATCACAAAGGAATTATGTTCTCATAACAAATATGTCATCAACACAAAATTAAATGAATTTTGAGAAAAACAAATAACCACATCTATGAGAAAATAGTACTTCACCATTTTAAATATTGACAACTTTATGACAACTACAACAGTACATTTTAAATGTTGACAACTTTATAACAACAGTCATTTATATACAGTTAGCTTTCGTTAATTTTTCTCTACAGAAAAATTTATTTCTTTATAAATATACAAGGTTATCAAAGAGGAGGAAATATTGAAAAATAAACAAAGATACATTTAAGATGGGAGAAAACTGTTTAGCTAATCAAAAGTACGATAAAAAAAGAGATTCAGTCAATAGATTTTAAGTACATTTATTAAAACATTCGTCTCCTCCTACTTGTTGGCTTTATGTTAGTCTAAATTGATTAATAACTTATGTAAAAGTAAATTAATCAATATTAACTAACAAGAAACAATAAATAATATAAACAGCTTAAAAAAAATAATAAAAAAATAAACAATGCAGAATGAATGTGTATCTAATTAAAAAAAAAATCCTAATAAAGACCGTTATATCTGTAATACCAGTTTTTTGAACACAGCAGCAAAGATACATAGAAAAAAAATATTTAACAGTTGGTTCTTCAAATTCAAAAAGTGGTTGAATTTATTCATCATTCTTGGGCAGCTTGTTTCTGCTTCTTGAGATGGTGTGTTTGAATGTGTAGCGGGTAACTTCATAGAACCCTGGGTTGTAAATACTTTGTTGGCTCATCTGAGATGATCCGGTGGAGCTCTGCAGATAGAGGTTTAAAACATTCTACAGTCAGACACATTTCAGGCAAGTTAGAAATGACATAGTGATTTAGGTAGATATGAAAAATATTTGTAAAAAGTTATAAAATGAAGCTAATTTGTACAGTATTGCAAGCAACTCCTGACACCCTGAAGTCCATCTTTCGGACAATACCCCCTACTCAATAAAGCTAAACAATCATTATGGTTGAGTCATATAAGATAAAGAGACAAAGTCTTATCCTTAAATAAGAAGCCAAAGGATGAATGTAAATTTGGTATAGCTTTCATAAGCCTATCTGCTATTTGTTTCCTATGAAGCCTAAATATAAATGTTAAGCTAAAATTGTATAAAGTTTTAGTTCATAAACATGTAGTGTTAATAAATTTTCTAAAAATAGATAAGCACAAACAAGACCATAAAAAATCAAATTTAATGATTAGGAAATCTTAAAAAAAAAGTTTCAAGCAATTCACCATCAATCATTACATTTCAACTTTTTCCCCTTTCTGAGATGATCTATTTTTTTTTTATTTTTTTCTAAAAGCAAACATTGAAGAAATATAGAAGGATATTCTCCTTACTTGTGTAGGGAAAATCAATGTAGTGGTGGACTCCAGTTGATGAGCTGACTGCTGGATCTCCCAGTTTGTGCCATGTCTTGGAGCTGGTTGATCTGGGGTGGAACTCCAACAAAGACTTCCAGATTTTGTTGCTATCCTCTTCAGGAATCCCCATATGTTCCAGATTCTGTGGATACAAAAAGTTGTGAATTAAAATATTTCATGTCAATTTTAGCAGGTGTGTTAACATGATTTACAACTGACTCTCAAGTATTTATATAATCATACAAATTTTTTTGAAATTTATTTTTAATGTGTACTGCAGAGGCTGAAATTAAAATGTATCCCTGTGCATCATTTTTTAAAATCTAATAATAGTTTTGAAATGTACTAACTCTGAAAAAGGTTTTAAAAAAAAACAACCAGTAAGCTGAATGTAAGTAATTGTCATTCATGGTATTAAAATATTGTGTTGACTATGCAAAATATTTGATTCAGATGTTTTGTTTCTTTAACAAAACCTTGAAATTTTCAAAATACATATTTGGCTTAAATTAAATACTGCATATGCCTCTAGTTATAAATGTAAAAGAGTAACCACATGAGAATCTAATCATTAAAAATCTCCCAAAAAATTATACCGAAATCTATATAAATAATAGCTGTCTCGCGAATATATACCGAAAGTAGAAATCAAGAATTCAAAATGGCATCTTGCTGATGTCTCGATTCGATAAATGTTTTTTTAAAATTCTACAGTTTTGAATTGTTTCTGCGGTTTTCAAACATGAAACCCAAAGGCCAAAATGGGAAATAATTCTATTTAAATATTTTTTTTTTTTGTATTTCTACAACATATTGCACCTTTAATTGTAATAAATCATGTCGGATCTGTCTGGAAACCAAAAATAACCTAACCTACCCGATCAAAGCCTAGAGACATAACTCTATGTAAAGGTTTGTAGGGTGACTGGTCAGATAAATAATAATAAAATGACTGATAAAATAATTGAGTATAGTAAATAATCACTAAAATCAAAACAAATTTACAACTCAGTAACTAAAATACATCTTCAATTAACAAGTTATTAGCTCTGAAAGATGTGTAGCTACCTCTTTTACACTCATCAAGCTGAAACAGGTTATGATAGCCATTCTGATGAAATCTGTCAATACTGATTGACAATCCTAGCCTAACCAGCCAGCTGTAATTAAAAAAACAACATATATTTGATTAGTGTTAACAAGATCAATTGTGATTGTGACGTTAATCACTCACGAGTTATGGAAATTATAATTAAGACATCATGAAATTAAAACCATTCACATGTTGAAATTATAAAGAATGTTTTATTTTTTTTTATTCTTACCCAGATACAGAGTTATCCGCGAAACTCTCCTATGCAACTACATCAAATATCTTCTTTCTTTTACAGCTATATCAGCTGAGTCATGGTGAAGACTGTAGAACGCTGGTGGTATTGAACAGGTCATGGAGGTCATCAGAGACCTCGTAGGCCATGTTTAACGAGGGTGGTGGTCAATGCTCATTGTAAATTGATGTGGAAGCTTCTGGTGATCAGATCATAATCAGATCTAGAATGAGACGACAGTTTGAAAGATATGAGGGATGGCGTGTGGTAAGGGAGTAAATAAAAAAAAATTAAAAAATCCACAAATAACTAGCCAATTTACCGTATGCTAAAGAATGGGGTAAACCAGCCAGAAGAAAAAATAATGGAAGTGTAGTTTGTTCTCAAAAGAAATCTTAGTTTATAATCATTAATTTTAAGAACAGATGGCTTGTTTGTATCTTGTGCCCTTGATTTAAAAAAGTCGAAGTTCTGACAGACAGACTTAAAAAAAACAACAGGGTTTAAATTATGAGAACAAACATCAAATGGTTATGTTATTTAAAACAAATTTGTACTTCAGTATCTTTGCTACATTACAAATAAAACCAACCAATAGACATACTGTCAAAACATATTTCAGATCATGCAATTATTTTTAGCATTTCTATAAGAGCCCATAAGAATTAATATCAAAACTCAAAAGGACAACACAGAAAATACTTATCACAGATTGTTAAAAAAAAAAGGAAGAAAAAAAAAATGATTGTGTTCAGACTGGAAATAAAAAACTAATTCCAAAAAAAAAAAAAAAATGAGTAAAAACAAACTGAATCAATATTCATTATTTTACATGTGTAAAGAATGAGAGACTAGGCCTTTACATCTTTAAATGTTCTCCTTTACATCAATATATACAAAAACATCTCTACCATTTAAGAGATTTTGGACACCTGGGTGCTTCCGGACGGTAGGACTTTGTGGTGCCTAATAAATATACAATTATTTTTTTTAGTGAAATAAAATACTATTTTTTTCTTAATTTGGATGTGAAATGAAATGTAATTGTATTGGATGTGAAATGAAATGTAATTGTATTTCTTTCTACAGTTCTTCTGTAACATAAAGCTGTATGTACTAAAAAACAGCACTTGACTGGCGTGAGTATTAAAAAAAAATGAAATGTGAAGATAAAAAACTTAACAATGTCATAAATCATCAAAAAAAGTTCATGAGCATCAATAGTGAAAAAAATATGAATAGTATTTATAGATAAGTTATTTTTACATTTTCGATACATAAAAATTTAGCATAAGGCAATCACACATCTAATGTAACGCCACCTTACACACACCCTTTCATCAGTATGGCAGTGTTAGGTTTATATATTCATAAAATATATTCATAAAATATAATTGGAACAAGAATATTTCCCTTTGCACTGTTTTTACATATTTCTTTTTAGCAACCTGGCAAATGCATTTGAATGGGAATTATCATATCCAATGTTCCCTCTAAGGTGTGATATGAAGTGAGCAAAAAATTTTATCTCTGAAAATGACATTTTGGTTGAGGTCAAAATTTGGTGAGCGATGTAAGCGATAATAGATCACGTCAAGTGAGAAAGCGTCGTATACGTGTAGAATGTGAAGCGACGCTCTGAATTCGTGTGAAACGATCGCTCACGCGCTCAGCTTAGAGAGAACATTGGTCATATCCCATTACGTCATGGCGTATCTTTGGGCTGTTCAAATTAAGGGGGGGGGGGGGATCTAAAACAATTTTAGCAAACACGACAGTGCGAAGTTTTTATGTAGACATAAAAAAAGCTGCTTGCTGGACGGTTAAAAATTTGTTAAGTATTACAAAAAAGATTTTAGTTAACAGTAAAATGAATAAGTCAATCATAATGAAGTCATATAAAAAGGTTCACAGTGATTAGTTGTTAAATTTTAGAGGCTTGCCTAAATAATGTTCTCTAACTTCATTTTTTGGCAATAAATGGAATGTATTTTGTGGAACTTGTGGACAAACAACGAGATCAAGAATAACAATTTAGGCAAGACACATTCGGAACAATAAAGAAATAGTAGGCCAAACTGAAATGTAAACTGTCATAAATTCTATATAAATAGATACTGTACAGAGGAAAATAAATAATTCAAAGACCCATCATTAGGCGATTTTGTCCTTCAAACTCTAAGACAGAATATAAAGAGATGTATAGAGCACTGATCAAAAGGCCAAAACTTTATGATGTAAACTGATGTTTTCAAAAGATTTTTTATGTAAAATGCTTGGAATTGATCAATATCTACTGATAACATTTTTTATCATGTTTTAAAATTACTATCACAACAAATACAAATCTTATTCTTTCAACTGTAATCCTCTAAATAATAATGCCCAGCTAAAAATTTTAAAAAAGGAGATAAAAAAAGAACAACACAATAAAGATTGACATGAAAGATGAGTGTAGTAAAAAAAAAAAGTATTTCTGAAAGAGCAGTGGTCACAAGATACCAGTAGAAACCTTTCCAGACATGACAACCTACTTTTCAATTTATGTTAATTAAGACAAAATTTTCCTTCAATAATGATTTTGAAAAATAATTAAAATGATAAATATGAACAATCGCAGAAAAATACTAATTTTGGTTTGTTAAAAAAAAATCGAGAGTGATAAAAACAGCACCCAGTTTAGGTAGGGATAATATTTTAAGAGTGATTAATGATTATTTGCCAAGTGATTCACTTGTAGCTCTATACAAATAGTAAGTTATTTTAAATGTAAATTTACTGACTTAAATTTTTTTTTTTTTTTGGAATTAATTATTTTAAAACACAAACAAGATATAAATTTACGACTGAATTCATTTTTAAAAATCTGCTCGAGATATACGGAGGGTCAAGCCAGGACAAATTTTAGGTGTTACACCAAACTAATGTGACATTAAATTCCAAGTGGGTATTTTAACTAAATTAATTAATATTACTATATTCAGAATGTTATGACTTGTAAAACTATTACATGCAATATGTTATAAATGAGGTAGTTATATTCCAGTGAATGTGATATAAATATTGTCTCACTTTAAATATTAAATTAATTTTGATTTCTCCATTAATAAGAGTAAAAAAGAAAAAAATATGTTCCTGTTAAGTATGAGTTTTAAATAACAAATAAAAGACAATCCATTTTAAAGTTTCTCAAATTAAAAACTTGATTCTGGTCTTGAAAAAGTGACGCTTATTTTGTTAACAACATAAAAACTTAATAAATTTCAAAATCTCCGTAATCTTCAGTTTCCTCTATAATGTATTCCTTCTTGGTAGTTTTCCCAGCTTTATGCACAAGTTTCTTCTTTTTAGTTCTGGACTTGACTTTGGTTTCTTGACTGACAAGACTAGTCAACCACCTGCAATAAGCCAGAGACGATTAAGTGGTTTAGACTACTAGTGTGTAGTGGATGCAAAAGTCTGATACTACAGCCTATCCCATTTAAACACTCTGAGATGCCAAGATTTTATAATATTTTTAGGAGTTAAAAAAAAAAAGCCTTTACTTCCTAGCATTGTTGAAAAGTAAAAAAAAAATCTTTATAAAATTAGGAATCCTGATTTCTAAATCGAATAGAACTTTAGATTGCGGAAGGGGGAAAAAAAGAAAATATCTCTGGCTTTTTAATGCGAGGTGGCTGGCTTCAATTTGAAAACATAACATTTCACATATCAGACAAACATAACCAAAATTATTATTCACAGGTCTGAAAAGTAAATATTAAAGAAATCAAATACAAAATTGTATTTTAGTCTTGGAACTTCCAATAGCCAAGTATTTTTTTTTTTAATTTATGCAAAACTAAATACACCTCAATAAGACTTTCTGCCCCCAGAATGAAGCCTATATGAGTTAATTATCTCTGAAAAATAAAGAACACATAATTCTGAACAGCCAAAAGGAATATAACTTCAAAGCCAGAATAAAAGGTTATACTGCACACATTTTGATGATTAAATGTGAAAGTCAGTTTTCAAGCATTCTGTATTAAGAATATTATAAAGTTTCAATAAATTCTATACTTTGTACACATACAAGTAAAGACCCTTATTGTGGTTAGTAGAAAAAAAATACCTGTACCAAGAGAACAATTCAAAGGTGTAAAAGTAAAAGTACCTGTACCAAGAGAACAATTCAAAGGTGTAAAAGTAAAAGAAAGGTTTATGATGCAGGGTAGAAAATAAAATAACTTACTGTCTTTGGTTTTCCAGCTGCCTTTGCCTATTGTACTGTTCTAAAGCCTGGGGTGGAACAAGGGATGATAATTCAAGTGCATCTCTCATCTTGCATAATATTTCATAGTTTTCTTTGCCTCTGACCTAAAAAGTGGACAAAACAGGGAGTTAAAAATAACAAACTAAAAACTGGTCAGCATTAGCAATCAAATGTTTTATTTCATTTAATTCAAAATATATAAATTCATGTAGCGAACAAAATAAAATGACAATTTCTCATTACGACACAGAACTTTACAAATTACACAATATTTTTTAACTTATTTCTCAAATATCATGCAAAATAAAAAATTCTTTAATTATAGATTAGAAACCCAACTAATCAAAGAGTAGTGTCAGAAGTGGGGGGGAAGGGGGGAATCAGTATACATGTAATAGTGGGTTCAAAACTTACTGAGGAGATGAAACCTTCTGGTTCATCTCCATGTTTTTCTTTTATAGCAACACTCATGATTTCTGTGCTTAGGGTTAACTTAGAGCCAGGCAGACCTGCATAAAAACAATAATTTGAAAACCCAAGTCTCAGTAAAAATTACTGACTTTATAACAACTAGTTGTTTCCCTGCATGTTTTAATAATCCGATTCTACATTTCAATTTTAATCTGACACAAACCTTTGACAGGTTTGCTGTTGCACTGAGGCTGTGAGGCTTTCTCATGTCCAGCCTTTCTGTCTCTTCCCTGGACACGCAGATCCTCACTTCTACAGCTCGGCGGCCAGGACCTGACCATCTTTCTCAAGGGTGAAGACTATCTGGAGGAGTGGCAGGACCGCCAACGCATGAGCCAAGGCACATAAATTGAAAAGATTACGTCACCCACTCTGCCCCAGCTTGCGGAGTTTCGTGGTATGATGACACTCTGCCTGTTTGTGTTGGCGTCCTCGGCATACTTGGCCAGCTTATTGCTCGCACCTCACCAGGTGGGGCCAGTTGCAGGGTGCTTTTCATTGTTTTCCTTGGCGACCGCATGATTTGGGCATCTCTTGACCACCTCCTGGACATGTTCAGGCTTCATAAAAATGGGCATCGCTCTAATGATACTGTTGTATGGGGCCTGGTTTCTTGTTTTGAATCGAACAGGACAAGTGGTGGCCATTCGTACATACAGTTTCTTCAAAATGTCAGAATACTGCAAAAAAATTTAAGGCAATGATTTTTTGTTACAACTAATATTTTTTTTTAATAAATTACTCAAAGTATTTTTTTTGTTAAAAATAAATTTAAAAGAGCTAAGGATTTATTTCCTCCTATTACTTACTGTCCATGTTGTAGATTTGGTTTCTTTTGAAGGTTGGGAAAAGCTGATTTCAAAACCATAGTCCCTGGATAATCAGTACTAGTTGAAGAAATGAAACAAAAAAGATAGAAATACAACAAAGGCAACTAATTAGATCAGTGGTTTTCAAAAAGACAGTTTAAAATCCACAGAGGTTTTAATGTGGGTCACCAAAATTTTTAATAATTACTTAATCAAGAATAAATGAAATTAATTTTCAACTTTTCTTTTGTTTTATTCATTCTTTAAAGGAGGGTGGTAAAAAATCCGAACATGTCTCGAAGTGGGTCGAATGTCTTGAAGTGGGTCATGAAACGCAAAAAGTTTAAGAACCACAGAATTAGATGATTATAATCTTATTTGGCCTTAAAAGTTTAAGAACCACAGAATTAGATGATTATAATCTTATTTGGTAACTTTCAGGCTAACCTATGTATAATTGTTTCAAATTAGACCTTCTGCTAAAATATAACTTACTTTGATGGTACTGTTGGAATTGGTGAAGTGACAGAATTGTGAGGAGAGTAAGGTGATGCCAAGCCCTGAAAATGATTCAATTTAAAGCTTTATAAGTTAATACTATAATAAGAATATTATGTTACGATTTTTTTTAATGAATCATGTGCTTCTATGTGTATCAGGAATATAACTCACTTCATCATAGGGTCTGGAAGCAGTTTTGCCAATAATATTTGTTTGAGAGTCTGGACTCATACCAGAAGAGCTGGCAGCATTGAGAATTGGGTTCAACTGAAAACAAAAATTATAGAATGAAACAAAAATAACAGATTGAAACAATTAAGACCAACCACTTTATTAGCTTCAAATGTTTTACAATTTTCATACTTGGTTTGGAATGCTGCATACTTTGTGTTGTTTAAAAATTACAGTAAATTTTTTTTTCAATAAATCTGTCCAGTTAGTTTCAACATCAAGTTATACACATTTATTTTGAAAATTTTTCACTAATAAAAATGCCTTGAAATTTAATCCACTAGCAACTTTACTGGTAAAAAAAGGTAAACAAAGAAATTAACATTTTGCCTACACATAAAAATGGCTGATCAAGTTAAATTATTAAGTCCCATTATATAGAAACAAACATAAATAAGTCAATAATACATACACATTTAGGCTATTTTTTTGCATAAGTAAACTAACATAGGAATGACAAAAGGATATATTAAGATATTTTTATACAACAAATATAAATACCAAAAGGAAAAAAAAAGGAATATAATAAACAATCTAAATCAGTGGTTCCAAAAGGGTGTGTGGCGTAAATTTCAAAATTTATCATTATCGGATTAAGAATCGTTGTGTGCATAATTATTACTACTTTTAGATATGCTACAAATGTAAAGTTTGTTATTCTGCAAAGTGAGCGGGAAAATTTAAAGTTTAACACAAACTTGTACACTCTTTTTTTTTATCATTATTTTTAACAGATAGACTGCATAAACAAAATGCTCAAAGTCAATGATTTTAGAAACATCAAAACTGGACATTGGCTGGTTTCAAACAAAACAACATCACAGACAAATTTTGTAAAAAGATAATAATTAAGAACGCTGGTAGACAGTATAAGTAGAAGAAACAGCAGTGAAAAATGACAAACTTCTAACACTGAAATAACTTGGCAGGGCAAACTGGCACAGGCTGACTGCAAGGTAATGGATTAGGCAATGACAATGATTAGACAAACGAACTAATCTTGAAGTCATAGTAACTCAAGTTATTATTTCATCCAATTAGAGGAAGGAACCTCTTTCTCTGTACCAGGAAGCCCTTTCAGGCTGATAGCAAGCTCTCTCCCTTCTATCAAAACAAGTACAAAACAATACGCCCTCAATTCATTTGACTAGCTCAACGTTAATTAACATTTCCCAATGTGACAGTTCCTAACTGTGCTGCGCCTACATTACAAAACAATTCGTAATTATACCGAGAGTGAATTTATTTTTTATAAAATATAACTAGTATTTTAACATGGCATTGTAACATAACTATCAAAACATTATTCCGACACTCGATATTAGCCACAGCCAACACAAACAACGATCACCCCCATCTGTCCATCATGAAGTAAATTCCTAAAGTTGCGGTTGACCACTTCACCGTTATCAATCAACACACCATCACATCCTAATTATTCTCCACAACAGGAGCTCACGGGCCAAGCAAAACAAAACACTCACCCTGTAGGTTGTAAACCCGAGACGCTCCATTTTAAACATGACTGTGTGTGTGTGGGTGGGTGGGTCACTCGTCGATACTGGACTACTGTGTTCCTTATAGGTCTACTCTACACCATTTGGTTATCCAAGTACACAACAGATTTGTTGTAGGAAGAAGTGCATGGAACAAACAAACAACACACACTGTGCCAGTAGGAATGGCGTTTAAAACAGAAGGGACCATTGAGCTATTGCCCCGGTACCACCTTCAAGGTATTATGGGGGAGAGAGGGGGTGGGGGTCTGATTGTATTGGTTACTGATCGAACGTTCGGCAAGTTCGATCGTGTCGCCGGTTGTCAAGGCAGGCCAGGACACGAGAAATCGGTTGACTACAAACAATCGCACGCACACATAAACAATCGCACGCACACATAGATAAACATAGAATAACGGTAAAGGTGCTATCGCGGGCCAGATACCCAATCAAGCGCATGGGGGGTGGGGGGGGGATATAAAGAGGGTATAGAGGAGGGGGGGCGAAAAGTCAGCAGCTAACGGTTGGGAGTGGGACCATAGAAAAATGTAGGGACCGGTGGCACAGCTCCCCTCACGAAAACTTCACGCGGAGTGCCAGCAGCAGCCATCGCAGTCTAAAAAGAGAGAGAGAGAGAGAGAAGAGAAAGAGAAACTCTGGACTCAAATATAGTAATAAAGGTGGATACGGCTGAACATAAAATTCTCTACTGACAAACAAAAATCGATAGCTAAAAATAGATTGATAGATTCCACGGAGAAGCCTTTAGAAAACCAGTTCTTAATCGCGGTTATATATATATATATATATATATATATATATATATATATATATATATATATATATATATATATATATATATATATACCCACAATAAAAGATTTACATTGCAAAATATCTTGATTAAAAATATAGAAATAATAATCAACCGCACCCCGCCCCTTCCCAAGTCCGTCCGAAAATCGTCTTGGTCAAGCCGAGATCGAACACCGGAGTGGGTGGGTAAAGAGGAAAAGGTATACAGTAGAGTGGTGCGCGTGTGTGTGTAGGGTAGGCAGCGGGACGGTGCCATCTTCAAAAGCTGACAAGAAAAATTGATCGTGCCATTAGCTCTCCCCCTTGAGTTATAAATGACGTTTATTGATTCCAATAGCAGGTACAACTAAACAACAACAAAAAAAAGTTCCTGAATGGGCCACAAGACACCGACCTTTCAAGAGTTGACATCATTTAAAATTCAATAGTTTTAACCAACTGTATTGTCTACACACACAGAGAGAGACGCCCCCCCCCCCCAAGTACACAACCAATTACAACACTAAAGATATGGTGAATAATAAAAAAGCTGTGCTGAGAGTGAAAAGACGCGGACAGTGAGAATTGAAAGCTATGAGGGGTGCTGGGGGGGGGGGGGGGGAGATAACGGTATCACATTCATAGATAGGCAAAGGCTACAATTTAAACCCAAATAAAAGAACATGTCTGAACAGGACCTACCAACTACTTTACAAACTATTACAACCTAGAACAGGTAGCTGAGATATCTAGAAATCAAAGAGATTTTATATCATGTACTCTGCATATCGAAATGCTTGTGGTCCCCTCTTACCTACCCCCCAAACTCACTTTATGTCACGTGATTGAACAGTGTCATGGCGGGTCAAATTCCATTAGAATGAATCTCTCAATATAAAACAACAACAACTGTATGTATGTTTGGGTTATTAAACCACAACACTGGTGGGATAACACCACAACAAACACCGTTGGGTTCACACCACAACAAACACCGTTGGGTTCACACCACAACAAACACCCGTTGGGTTCACACCCCAACAAACACCGTTGGGTTCACACCCCAACAAACACCGTTGGAGTTCACCACAACAAACACCGTTGAGTTCCACACCACAACAAACTCGGCTGGGTTCATTACTAAGCACATCTTAGATCATAACAAACCTGGGATTTTTATCATAACACAACTGGGCTGAGACCACAGCACAACTGGGGCTGAGACCACAACACAACTGGGGTGAGACCACAACACAACTGGGGTGAGACCACAACACAGCTGGGCTGAGACCACAACACAACTGGGCTGAGACGACAACACAACTGGGGTGAGACGACAACACAACTGAGGTGAGACCACAACACAACTGGGGTGAGAGGACAACACAACTGGGCTGAGACGACAACACAACTGGGCTGAGACGACAGCACAACTGGGCTGAGACGACAACACAACTGGGCTGAGACCACAACACAACTGGGGCTGAGACCACAAGCACAACTGGGGCAGACGATAACACAGCTGGTGTGAGACCCTAAACACAACTGGGGTGAGACGACAACACAACTGGTGTGAGACCACAACACAACTGGTGTGAGGCCACAACACAACTGGGGTGAGACGACAACACAACTGGTGTGAGACCACAACAAACACAATGTTGAGACCAAAATAATAACTCAATGGAAGTGCATGTACACACAACTTCCATTGCCACCAACAGTCCTCTCGACAGACGACTGAAACAATACAATCCAACCTACCGTTTACGTCAGAAAGAGTGGGACCTAGGACGGTGGCCAGACAGTTCCACATCAGTCAATTCCCCACATTCCCAACTCCCCACAATTACAATTCCCCACATCACAATTGCCCACATTGCAATTCCCCAAATTCACAATTCCCCACGTCCACAACTCCCCACATTGGGATAATATTTATTGCAACATAGACTAGGGATTAGCTCTAATCCATTTTTCACATAATTCCACATTGTTTAATGGATACGAATGAAAACTCACTTTTACTTTCCGCTTTTTCAACACTGTCATATCACTTTTGCATCCCGTATACCAGGCACCTTAATGTTCCATTTTCTTAGTTATTTATTATATACGATAAGATTTATAAACAAAACAGAATTATTATAGTAAATTTTACCGAGAAAAAGAATTTTAGAAAAACAACAGTAATAACACAAAAATAAAACCCGAATAAACAATGGACGAACGAAAACAAGCAAAAGCATGTATATAATAGTGCAACTTTGTTAAACCCAACGCGTCGCTAAACCGTACGGCTAGAATGAAATTTTGTTTGGTTGTCTATCCTGGTGTTATATCTAGATATCCATGATTCAGGCTACGATAGGTACCACGCATTGCGTTGCCCCCTGTGTTTCTGCTATTTTGCCACAGTCTGAATTTGACTGTTGACGAGGTAAGACCGCTATCAGTTTAATTTTTGATTTAGATCTGGAGATCTTAAGATCTTCATGTATTTGCGCAGTTTGATTGCCTACACAAGTTGTGGGCAATTCACTAAGTGATTTGTCTTTTGAATTTGTGTAGGTAATCGGCAGCATCTGCATTTATCTTTTAATATTAATAAAGTTTATGATGATCAAGAGAGCGGCTGCCAATGAGATTCAAGATGAGGTCACTTGCAGCTTTGGCATTTTGTGCCAGTGGAAGATGTCAGAGGCCTGTTCAATGACTTGATAGCAGAGTTCCCTGATGAAGACAATTGCAATGACCTTCTTGCCTACTTTGAATCAACCTCATTACTGGGTAAGAGGCAGAGATGCAGTGTTTCCCATTAGAATCTGGAATCACTTTGAAGCTGCTGCTACTGGCCTACCAAGAACAACAAACTGCTGTGAAGGATACCACAATTCACTGAGAGCCCTGTTTCACTGCAGTCATCCAGGTGTGTGGGATCTTCTGGAAGGTCTGAAGAAGGACATGGCCATCCACAGCAAGACATTGGCTGAAATGCAGATGATGGCAGACCACAGCCAAAAGGAAGAAGTATGAGACCCTAAATAGCAAAGTAATTGAGGCTGTCAAGGGTATGCCAATCAACAGGATAAGATTAAGTATTTGAGAAAATTGGCCAACATGCAGTTTCCAAGTAACCTTTGTGTTTAGTAGTTTCTGTGTACTTTAGTCATTCTTGTCAATTATTAATAGTTTTTGTACTGTACATTTAGTTTAATGATTTTTCTTTTATTAGATAAACCTGTACAGTGGAATTATTAGCAAATGGAATAGGACCTTATCTAATTCATTATTTTTTACCAAGCATATTTTGTATTAAACTCATTTGTTCATTTGTGTATATCAGTTACTTGTATTTTGTAATCAGTAATGCATTTCAATAAATTGTCTTGAAATAAAACTTTTGGAGATTAATTACTACTATTTGCAACAAAATTCCTTCATTATATTATTAATTCAGTGCCTTTCCATATTATCCCAATGTGGGGAGTTGTGGACGTGGGGAATTGTGAATTTGGGGAATTGCAATGTGGGGAATTGTGATGTGGGGAATTGTAATTGTGGGAGTTGGGAATGTGAAATTGACTGATGTGGGGAATTGTCATGGAACCACCTAGGACATATTCAACAAAGTAAGCGTACTACCCTTTTGATGAACAAACTCATTTGTTCAACTATGTAATGTAAAGAAAAAAAATGCTCAGAAGACTTAAAAAAGTGTACGGCTCACAATGTAAAACTATATTATTAATACATGTACTAGGAACTTCGCGCTCGCCCAAAAAATACATCACTAGTTATAGTACAGCTAGCAACAAATACATCACTAGTTATAGTACAGCTAGCAACAAATACATCACTAGTTATAGTACAGCTAGCAACAAATACACCACTAGTTATAGTACAGCTAGCAACAAATACATCACTAGTTATAGTACAGCTAGCTTAACAAATACACTAGTGCAATGCAGCTAACTTAACAAATACACCACTAGTTATAGTACAGCTAGCAACAAATACACCACTAGTTATAGTACAGCTAGCAACAAATACACCACTAGTTATAGTACAGCTAGCAACAAATACACCACTAGTTATAGTACAACTAGCAACAAATACACCATATTTATAGTACAACTAGCAGAGCCGTTCTAAAGACAACAGCCCACCCCCCGATTGCCAAAGAGCCCCTTCCGTTAATGTTTCGCTAAAATGTGGAGCCAGGAAACTTTAACTATGGCTCCCAATTATGTCTGCAAATCCCTGCCTAGGATGATACTAGGATCCCAAATAATGTATGAGACAAGTGTGACACAGTTCTAACAGTCTCTCCACTAGGGAGCGACCGATATGCCTTTTTACCGATAGTCCGATTCCGATATTTTTCCCAAGCATTTTTGCAGATACCGATATTTTGCTATTAATGAAAGGGTGTCTTGCAGATGAAGAAGATTAGAAGAACAAAATATTTGAAAAGACAGACCGGATGACCGAAGTCAGAATCACAAACCTTGCCTGCATAATTTCAGAAATCTGCATGTTTATTGTTTAAAATTAAACTTATAACAAACAATTTGTTGTTTACTTTTTACTTGTACACTAACAGGAAAGTAAGATAAAGTTGTAAATAATTAATGTCAAACTAAAAGTAAAAATGTATTAATAGTTAATTGTAACTTCACTAACTTGTGAAAGTTGTGATGAAATTAAAATAATTTTCTTCGTTAATCTTTGTAATTTTTACTGAATTTACATGAAGCAGATTTTTAAAAAAGTTTGAAAAATTAAATACACTTAATTATATCTGTAAATCACTTCATTCAGGTGAACAGTTAACTGGAAGTCTGTTAGTAAACTTTAACTCTGTAAACTAAAACCAGTTTAGAGTTACTAGATTTGTGAAAAAAAAAATGTATCGGCAGCCAAAAAACGGTCGGTCCGAAAGTTGAACCCATAGTGTCAATATCGGCCCAATTATCGGTCGCTCCTACAAAAATCGGCCCGATCCGATATTAACGGATAGTGCCAATATCGGTCCGATACCGATCCGATTATCAGTCGCTCCCTACTCTCCACTAAATGAGATCAACGTATGAGACAAGTATCACACAGTTCCACTAAATGAGATCGCAATATTGTAATCCCTTACCGCCATTTCTATTTTAAATTATGTCGGTTTAAAACACTAAGTGCATTAAATATTAATTCGTTAATTGATTCAACTATATATTTGGACCCTATTTCTTGGTCAAATGACCTGTGTGCCTCTGATGACCAAGGGTCGGAGAACTTTAGCGCTATCCCATAATGTCTTTGATGCTAACGCAAAACACATTTATTTCATTATCCCGTGACCATCTCAATCCCCCGCCCTCCCCAACTAACTGTAGCCGCCACGGTTTTGCAAAAAGCCCAAGATTTATGCTTTGAGATAGTAGGCTCCACATGCATGGCGCAGGTCACAAGTTCGAATCCTCCGTATCCAAGACATGGCGGAATAGGTTCATTCCTAGACACACACACAAAAATTGTATTCGACAAAATCCGAGAAATAAAAAAAAAAAGACAACGAATGATGATCTCATTGTTTTCTTTTTTTTAATTTAGTTTAAATAAACTTATTAAGAGACAAATCCCTTGACAATGTTAAAGATGTGCAGAATATAAACCTGGTTCAGTTGAGACGAACACATTTAATTAAAAAAATATTGGCTACACAATTTAATGACGGGAGTTACCAAGAATGATGTATAAGCAGCCAACTGTAGAAAAGAAAGCGAAGTTACGTATTAAAAATGTAATTTGACCAGCATTCACGGGGGGGTGTGGGGCACAATAAGCCGGAAAATATATAAAAAAGATCGTACCAAAAAGTGTATATAAAATAAAAGTAACTAAACAACGACTAGATGACATATCCAAGAATAAAAACGTTTGCTACATGTGTGTGGCGGAATGCTGAACGTGTATCTTTTATAAGCAGCTAAAAATATAATGCATTTGGGTCGCCAATAAAACTCGGCTATAAAATGGCATATCTACACTCGAACAAGAGAAAAGAGAGAGAGAGAAAGAGAGAGAGGGAGCGAGAGGAGGTGGTACTGATTCACAGTTAAAATAACACCAAAAGTAAAATACCCGGCACTCCAAAATGAACATATTAAACGGGATCCATTTCATTATACATTATCAGTGGGAAGAACGGACGTTCACAACTACATACACACAACAGCAAACATAAACGAAGGCCACAAATTAACAAACAGTTACGTTATTCCTTCCAGGTAAAAAAAGGCCAGCATGGCACAAACACACACGATTAGAAATCAGAGCTACCGAGAAAAATGCTACCATCCACAAGCTGTTGTGGTCAAGAGAGTATGTCAGATGAAGCCGGCACCCTGGAAGATCCACTCACAATAACAACACCAGCGTGAAATGCGCTACAAGAGAATCATCGATCGATACACACACACACACAAAAAAAAAAAACCCCGAAGGGTTTCCCGAATCTCAATTCATTAGAGTGAGTCGTCATGCACGTATTTAGATCAGGTGAGCAAAGTAAAAAAAAAAAACAACTTCGGGCTGGTTTTCCCTCCACTGATTGTTATTTCGCTTGTACAAATATATATATAGATGTAGAGATAGATATAGGTAAAAAAGCTAAAACCTAACTGCATGAAAAAAATTCTAGAACCATAATGCCAACACAAAAATTGTTTCACTTATGACACTTCAAGTAAGTTATCACTATTACTGCTATATGGGACATTCCGGTGAGTCAACTACTGGATTAGCCAATAGGTGAAATAACATGACATACTGGAATCGGCCCGGCAAATAAAATCAAAGCATGATGATCATTTTGTTAGAAATCACAAAATGCGACCTTATGGAAAGAATTCAACTTTATACATTAGCTACTTTGTATAGCTTGGGTTGACATGTTTTCAATTCATTACTTTTTGCTTAATTTGCGCAGCTAATAAGATGGAAATTGTTTATTAAAAGAAAACATTTTGAAATAGTACCATCTGAAGTTGGGGGGGGGGCGCACAGTAGGGTGCGCATGGGACAGTGGCTGAGTCCCAGTGCCGGGAGAGGGAGGATTTGACAGTGCGAACGTCTAATTAATGTCACCTGATTTTATGACCTAATTTTTCAACCCGCGCACGCACACACACACACACACTCGGGATAGACAGGTCAACCTGGGCTGATTCCATGATAAAACAGACACCACCACCACCAAGCATCCCCCTCCCTCGCTCCTCCACTGTGTATGTGACAAAAACAAACGCTATGGGTGATGTGAATAATGACAAGTGTACTATTAGTTGTTTGTAAAAAAAGAACAAGGACACAATCAAATATTTTTGTTAGTAAAAAGCACGTCAAACTGTTCAATGCAAAGTTCGGCCCGTGGAGGGGCGAGTTTACACTAACACTATTTAAAACAATACCGATGCAGCATAATGCATTTCTACAATAACAACACGGCAACTGCTCAGTCTTATGACGCACGTGTAGAAAGGAAAGGGGTGTGTGTGTGGTGGGGGGGGTCTAAATAGGCGAAACACGCCGTCTTACATTCACACACATACACATACAGTGCTGGTACATCCATTTATTTCACTCCAGATTAACAGGATCAAGTTGCCTGCACACTAGATGTTATACAACGAAGACAATACGGTCATAAAGATAATGGAGAATGAGACCTTGTTGGGCCGACATACAACAACTATTTCAAACCAAATATCTTGTATATATATATACATATATTAAAAGGGAGGGGGTGGGAGAGACGGACTGGAATCGAACTCGGTTGCAGTTATCGTTACACTAAACCACAGGGTCATTTCAAATGCATGACTTTCCATGTTCATAGTCATGATGTATCCAATCAGCACCAATGAGCCGAGCGTTAGATATATTTCATGGGGATAGTTTCCACAGTACTTATATTACATGCATGCCGCATCGCTCACTCAAAGATTCCCTTGCAGATAAATAACACACATTCTCTCTCTCTCTCTATCACACAGGCGGCAGTGGCATTGGGGGGGGGGAATCAATCAATATCTCTGAGAGTAAATATAAAGGAAACATCAATAAACCAGGGCAAACCGGAACAGGATGACCACGCATGTGGTGGGGTGGGATCGGTGGATTTGCGATGGAGTGCACACAAGCAGCCGTTTCTATTGGTCAGTTGATACACTGGTGGCGAGTGATAGTGAGGCGGTTCTCCCCCCCACCCCATTTTGTCGGAAGTAAATTGACAAGGTATCAGTTTTATCCATAGAGAAATGGCAAACACTGACACAATTAAATATTGGTTTCTGTACCATCTGGACAACAGTATTAGACTCAAAACTCCAGGTCAACAACAAAAAGACATTTCCGTGGACAACACACACACACAGCTAACTCCCAATTACAGTGGCGTACCTAGGGGCGTGGCCGGTGGGTGCGGTCCGCACCGGGCGGCGTTTTTATTCTTTTTTTTTTTGGGGGGGGGGGGAGGGGCGACAAAAAATGTATGGGATTAAACTGAAGTACCTAAATGAGAGGGTGGCAAAATCGTCTTCCGCCCTGGGCGGCCGATACCCACGCTACGCCGCTGCCCAATTACAGGACATATTGTTTTTCAATAGACAGCACCAATGACTAGTCAACACATATTGTTTAGAACTGGCAGATCAACACATTCTATAGCACTGAACCCAATCAACCCATATTGTACAGTAATGTACAGTAATGACCGATCACATTAAAAAAAAAACAACAACTGGATATAAAGACAACAGGACAAACACAGAAGTTTAAAAAAAATAAAATGGCAATAATCTACTTCAGGCTATTCAACATTTGTGTCATTGACCTCATTATGAATTACTTCATCTCTGAGACCAGCCCAGTCATCGGAGGAAATGATTTATCTAAATACACAAGTTCATGCGAGATAACGTTATGTCAGTCGATCTACCTCCTCCTTCGCGCCGACGATAATTTAACCAAGGCTCTCTATCACAACAACAACAATCACCAACTAGTAATAAGACAAAGATTTACCTTTCTCGGACCGACCACAACCCCACTAACCTATCAGCACATGAACCCTATTGATATCTTTTGCCATAATTCGATATCTCGTGACCGCAGCCAGCAACGCGTGTGTAGCGGGGAGAGAGAGGGGGGACGCTTTAATTATCTAATTAACTCTATGGCCGCCCATGTCACGCTAATGGAGGGGAGGGGGGGGTTACCGAAGACCGAAGATTTTCCAATATCAAGTGTATTATTGTGTTTGAGGTTTACCTCTGACTCGATTCCCCCCCGGGTGTTTTTTTGTAATGGACCGCAGACAAGGTCTATATTGTGTGATCCGCAAACAAGGTCTATATCAGTGTTCCTTAAAGTGTGGACCGCGAACCAGGTCTATACTGGTGTGATCCGCAAACAAGGTCTATATCAGTGTTCCTTAAAGTGTGGACCTGAACCAAGGTCTATATTGGTATGGTCCACAAACAAAGGTCTATATCAGTGTTCCTTAAAGTGTGGACACATGAACAAAGGTCCTACAGTAGTGATACCAAGTGTGGACATAGACAAGATCTATCAATTGTTCCTTAAAGTGTGGACCGCAGACAAGGTCTATATTAGTGTGGTTAGCAAACAAGGTCTATATCAGTGTTCCTTAAAGTGTGGACCGCAGACAAGGGTCTGTTAGTGTTCCTTAAAGTGTGGACCATAGAACAAGGTCTATCAGTGTTCCTTAAAGTGTGGACATGAACAAGGTCTACATTAGTGCAAAGTGTGGACCGCGGAGCCAAGGTCTATATCAGTGTTCCTTGGTGTGGACATAGACAGATCTACATTAGTGTTCATAAGTGTGGACCGCAAACAGGTCTATATCAGTGTTCCTTAAAGTGTGGACCATAGTAAAGATACATTAGTGTTCATGCATAAAAGAGATGTCGACCACAGGTAAGTCTATATTAGTGTTCCTTAAAGTGTGGACCACAGACAAGGTCTATATTAGGGGCTTTCAAATGGTGATCTAGACAAAAGTTTGGCATTGGGCATTGAAATAAAATGCACAAGCGATTGATCCAAAATGCATGTGCCTAATAATAAATACACTTCTACACATTACAAATGTTAACCAATACATTCAATCAATAAAAGCCTTTATTCACTTTTAAAATAGCTTTCTTTTAGAACTGAGTTGTGAAAAGAATAAAAAAAGTTTTAATGGCGAGTTGTAAAGCATAAAGGTTTTTTAGAAGCATAGCCTCTATAACAAAAGTAACTTCGATGCTGCTCTTTTATTACATTGATACTCCCATGTATTCTTTAGTATAAAGACTCATACTCTATCTATACAGGCAACCCCACTTAATAAAATCTCTCTTCCTCTATGGAAAAGAAATATATATATATATACATATATATATATACATATATATATATACATATATATCAAAAATCAGTTCAACAGCAAATATGTGTCACTGAATTCCTGGTGAAAATGGCACCTCAAAACATTCAGTGACAGATAGGGGAAAGTCTATAAAACATACAGTGACATCAGCGATATTTATGGCTATGGCTATTTACTACTAAAGCCAAGTATGTCAGGTAGACACAACACACACACAAGGTGAAGGATAGTAATCACTTAACAGGTGAACCAAAATAAAATCACAAGCTAAAGGTACAAGCTAAAGGTACAAGCTAAATGTTCAAAATGATGTTCAATACAAGTAAAAAAAAATGATTATACTGGAAACAACCAAGTTAAAAAAATGCTGGACCGAAAATAAAATGTAATTAAAAGGGAAGAAACACTTAACATCAAGGAATGGAGATGAACATAACAAACACAGCAATCAATTAAGTAAGTGATAAATGTATATTGTCTAGGTATATTTTTTTTTTTACTATTAACATTACTTAATGTAAAAGAATTAAATATTGTTCACGGTTAGTTTTCAAACCAAGTTTTTTTTCCTAATAACACCTAAAAATATCTATATTTGTTCAAAAATGCCTTCCAAAAAAATTTTCTTGATCCTAAGCAAAGGTTTAAATATTGCCGAATAAAAAGGGAGGTAACCTAGCAAAATCAGACTATCATTTTAAAAAATTCAGTTCTTGTGCCCATTGAAGAAAAAATACAACCACAAAAAAACTAGACAATTTTTTAAAAGACCATTTATAAATGTTATAAAAAATAATATACATATATATGTATGTAACATTGAACACTGACTTACTGAATAGTAAGAGGGAAATATTTCTGGAAAAAATTTTATATAATTAAAAAAACAATAAGTTTAAAGAAAAAAGCAATCAATCATGAAAAATTTAATTCATAACCAGGAAAAAAAACTTTCTAAAAAATACTGATAGAAAAAGAGTTCACTTAGGCACATGTAAAAACTATTGGTGCATACATAAAACTTATCTAATATGTACTTCTCATATAATTCAACAGATCACTTTATCATTGGCAAAACAAATAACCACCATGGGACAGTATTGTAAATCCCCTTTCCCAACAAAGCTGAATCTATTTCTATCGGCAAAACAAATAACCACCATGGGACAGTATTGTAAATCCCCTTTCCCAACAAAGCTGAATCTATTTCTATCATAAGATACCCTAAAAGTTGGGGGAGTCAGTGGCACGGTTAAAGATCATTCTTTCTGTACACAAACTGCAAATCAGATCAACAACCTGGTTGTAACTGGGGGACATAATGATCCCCTGATCGCTAAATTTTTGTGTCAAAATATTTAAAATATTTTTAAAACAACAAGTGGTTTCTTAATTTTCATTTTGATCTGTACAGAAGTTCTAAGTGAAATTATTTTTTATCAAAGTGATAAAAAATATTGGATTGATTCTGGATCCACCAACCACGAAACACTTTTGCGCGGAACCTTCCACGCGCGGAAGTTTCAACTTAGCAAAACTCTAGTAGATCCACCGGGCGAAACGGTGAGCGCCGAAACAACTCACCGGAAACAAGATTTTTTAATGATTACTTCGCACTTTTCCTTACAGTTGAAAAAAGTAATACTTGAAAATCAGAGAAATTACAGCCTGGTTTTCTTGTTTTAATCTCAAATAATTGCCTGTGGAAATGGAAAAATGTTTTTTAACTTTTTATTCAATCAGTGTAGTTACGTCTCATTTTTGGTTCATGATCAGCCAAACATTTGTTAATAGCATTTATGTTTTCAGACAGCCGATCGAAGAAATTTCATTTGTAGAATATGTAGATAGACGATGTATATTTTCTTTTCAAATTCATATACAAAGACTGTTGCCGGACAACTTATAGTAATTCGTGTTTTTCTGTCAAAATTCACTTTGTTATTGTTGTTTTTAATGAATATACACTAATAATGTGAATCATTTTATCTATTTTGAGAAACGACGTTTCCTAAGCAGCCATTTTGTTGTTTATCATGACGGAAAATATAGCTCTCTAAAACTGCAAGCAGCGAACTGAAAACTTTGCTGTTCAGCAGTGAATTCCCTGACCGGTGTGCATGTTCTCATTAGAATATCATTGCAGCCCGAAACAGAGCCGGAATTAGCATGCCCTTAGATACCAGAATTTCGTCTAGGTGGATCCATACCTTTATCTTATTTTTATTCATTTAAAATTAAAAGAACACATGAAACTGTCAAAAGACAAAATAAAAACTTTCTATAATATAGATACATCTGTACAATATATTTTAAACAAAATGTCTTTTCTAGATCAACAAAACAAAACAAAAATTATTTTAATAATTCTAATTTTTAGTGTGAAAATTAGTTACATTTTTATTATAAAATATTTTATTTATTAGAAGTTAATTACACAATTGAAATTAAAATTATGCTTAACCTGAAAAAAAATCAAATCAACTTACACATTAGCCCATGTCACTAGGCATGATCTGAGCTATTTTTTCACTTCAAGAGTGGTGCTTTCCTCCCATCCTCAAACTCATATTGTCTGTCAGCTGTCTGAAAATCCTGAGCAAAAAAATATTTTAATAATCATTACACAGTGCATCATAACAATGATTATGATTCAGTTAAGATAGCTGTTTAAAATTAACTATAACAACTTACTGAGGAATTAATCCCCCTAAGACCATAAAGGGATGATTGAATGAATCTTCAAATGAGTGACCAAAGGAAGGACTCTCAATGCCAGATAGTTGAGACATTGGTATGTTTACTTTCCCATACCTGAAAAAAAAGGATGCTTTTAATTTTAAAAAATTATACTAAAATAATTTAACACTAATAAAAAATAATTTCAATCAATCCGGACAACTTAACGGAGTTAAATATCAAAACATTTGAGAAGGTTAAGTTGTTTTTAAAATAAGCGTTATTACTTAGGCTGCAGCAGCTTGTCTAAATCTATCAATAATATATATATTAAAAAATTTATAATGAAACACTCACTTTTTAGCACATTGCTTCAAAGTGATAAAATTATAAATTAAAGGTAATGTTCATATTGGAATCATTCACGACTTGCTTATTTAACCAATAAATTAAAATACTGATAAAGAATTTGTATTGATATTTTGACAATAAATGCAAATTATTTAATGTAAACAATCAGAATGATTTCAAAATTAAAAAAAATTTACACATAGTAATGACAAAAAATTGGTAACAATTGGCTATTTATTAAATTAAAAAAAGCATGCGTTATAGAAATAATATCAATTTGAATACAATATTGTAATATTATGAGAGACAGGTGGCTGAATGGTGTAAAAAAGGCAGCTTGAATGCCTACAGGGGAATTATTTTTTGTACTTTTTTTAATGATAATGTTGAATATTTTAGACTGTTTTTATGTTTTAATTCTTTTGATTGAGAATCCAGCTATAGAAGTTTTATTTTGAGCAGAAGACAGAATTCACAGGCATGCAAATTCATATTTTAGTTTATAACAGACTTACACAAAAACTAGCTATGTGATTGTTAAACAGAAAAATAGATTCATCATCCATGCTCATCAATAAATATCACTAGCCAATACAAAATTTTTTAAGCGAACAATATTAATACCATTAAAACATAACTCAAAATCCTTTCAAACTTTGAACATGTAGCACTTACTAGTACAAATGACATTTCTATAGGGTAATTCTCAATATTTTATTAACAGTAAGAATCAAACCGGTCCCATTATCATAATTCAACAAGTATTGAATAATGTCTTTCATTAAAGCCACACTTCTGGATAAGCAAATTAGCCCCGTCACATAGGGTCACTCTCCTTGTACAAATTCCTTTCAAATCTTGTGCTATAAGCCCTAAACAAGGCAACAATAACTTTTACTACTGCCCCAAAAATCTTACAAAATGAATATATTTTTCTTTCAGAGCTGGTTTATATCATCAGTTAAAAGAAAATGTGTGCATATAAAAATCACCAAACACCATAATAAATGTATTTTTATAGACTTAGCAGATAAATTTTACAACCCCAGAACAAGTGACATTATACATGCACTAAAACTAAAGTAAAAAATAATCTAACAAGGAATGAGAAAACGCATATTTTTTAATTAAGTCAATTTATTAATTTAGAAGGTTTTTCTTCTTTTTGACCATTTTAGTAGTCAGTGGGTTAATCACCAAAAAGCTGCCAATAATATCATGAGAACTATCTTTTATGAAGATAATTATCAATATTACTACTATACTTCAGTATAAAATAACTATTAATACACACACAATGGATAAACTGTGTATAAATAAGTTAAATAATAATAATAAGTCATAATTATGATAATATGTACATTCATTGTATAATTTAAAAACACTTTTCATGGCATATTGTGATATGATGACATTAATTTTAATAAAATGTATGGCATGGGCATTATGAACAGTTAAAACTTAAGTTTAAGTTAAATAAGGGTAAACAAATAATATTTAGACAGTGTATGATTTATATTTTACCATCTTTGGCTTTATTATAAATTATAAAGTTTACTATATAGTTTAAAATTGTATAGCTTTTGCTATTAACTATTATGAAATACAAAGGAAATAATTAACCTACTTAGTTTGGACAGGTCAGATATGAAATAACCTAAAGTGGCTAAAGTATACTTTCAGCTCACTAATTAATAATTAGCCAAATATTGGTGGAAAATTTAAAATATTGAAGCTTAAAGTTAAATTTTAAATCTAACTCTTACTGTCTAAGATGGTTAGTAGGCTGTCTAATTGGTGTTATTTAGTCATTTGTAGCTAGTGGTACTTTCGTCTATACTGTCTATACTTGTACACACCTATCTCTATTACATCTAATAGACAAAGTGAACTTGAAAGTTCTATTGTTATTTTATTTAAGTTAGTAAACTTAAATGGTTTTATACTATAGTATGTACTAATTTAATAAGTTAAAAAAAAAAACTGTAATTCACAACTGAAACTGTAAACAAAAGAAATTGCTTTAACTGAATTTCTAGTTTAGAGACACTTTTGCAGCGTACTAACAAAAATATATCTTATGAATAACATAAAGAAATATGTTGATAAATAAATTAACTATAATATCCTTTTAATAGATTGTGACAGAATATTGCAACAATCATTGCAATGTTACCACAGTAAAAGTAAAGTGGATGAATGAATGATACTATCAAAATTGACTGAACAGTTGTTTGTAGCCTCCACCTACCTCCTAAAAGCTAACCTAATCGAATACTAATCTATGAATCTTTCAAATGTGTTTTTTGGAATATTTACTTATTTCATTAAGTCAGAGGTGCAAGATATAGACATTATAAAGATAAATATTATACGCACTAATTTGTGAAATAAATATCTAAGCTCTTTTTATGCGTATAATTCAGTATTTCCAACACACGACTAGACTTTCTTTCCTGATTCTGACCCAAACAAACAAGGGTCAGTGTCGTAATATCAGATGTTTGAGTACAAAACCTCTGACCTTAACACACCGGACAACAGAAAAATCCGCCGAAAAGCACGTGCAATTTTAAAAATGAATCAAATTCCAAAATTAAAAAAACTCGTTTAGTGATCCAGTTAAATTATTTCAATAAGCTTTCCGATAAAATAAGTTAAGCATTGAGCCGTCAATGAGATTTCCATGTGTCGAATTGAATCCATAAGGTACTATATCTTTATGCGCAATATGAATAATTTTGATACATAAGCCTGTCCAGCACAGTAATTTTGCGCGGGAATATCGTAAGCAGTAAAAAATAACATTTCCATATCATATTTTTTAACGTATAGCAATGTGTTTAATTAATTTCACATATAAATAGCACAAAGTTAAAATTATCAACATTTTTACAAAATTATTTCATAGCAACAGTTAATTTATTTGCTCTGTGCTATCTAAAGTATAAACAACTATGGCGGATTCACATGTTAACAGCAAAATCGTAAAAGACTTGTGATTATGTATTTTGGTTTTACGGGATATGAATTTTTAACAAAATAGTTCAATTTGTTATTTATTTTAAAATGAATTTTTCGGAACTGTTTAGACAGTCTTTATAATTATGTGTATTTTTCTGGACGGAAAATTCTTGGTAACTAATAAACTCAATCAGTCAATGCACTCTTACTCTATCCCAGTCAGAGACTATTATTTTCATAATTTTACAATCATAGCCTTAGTATACAAAATATACCTTAAATTTATTTTAACTTCATAAAGTATACAATTATTTTCAGGCATCTGCGGCTGATTACAGGCTGATTATAAGAGATGTGGAAACACTTCGATTAACGTATTTATTCCTGTCTGGATGCCATTCAATACATAGAAGTATGTCACTTAAATTTTATATTTTACTGTTTATATTTTATTGATGTTGATAAAAATGAAAGTAAAAATCTACAGTATGATGACAAAGATAGCGATGTTTAGACTTAGAATTAGTTATCAACATCAATAGTATTAGTGTTAAAATATGGATTATCTATTATTGAATTTTATTGACTAACAATAACTGATTTTTTATTAAAATATTAATGTATTACCAAAATACTTGTTATCAGTATAGAAGCGTTGATGAGTCTCAGGAGAGTAATAAACATCATTTCAATTGCTTAAACATAGCAAAAGGCTAACCTTCCATACCTTTAGCTGTTAAATTGCTAGCCATAGATTGCTTTCAACAAATTTCACATCAAGAAGTATAATGGGTATGTGAAAGTATATTGGGTATGTGACTATGTAAATGTTAATGATGAATTGAAAATTAAACTAATAATAATTATTTACTAATAATTGGTATTCAAATCACAATAGGTCAATTACTTCCTGTATATCTACAATGGTCATTACAAAACTCACCTTATGAGGGTGCTTAAAAAAAAAAAGACTACTAAACAAGCCATCATAAGTTGTCTGTAGGTTGAAAAGAAATAAATATCTTTACTGTGCATTACCCAGACTAGAACACTGAAAATTATTAACACATTTAATTTATTGACACATTTTAGAGAAAGCCTTTTGATAAAACTGGTATCATCTTCGTAATGAGCTAATTACATATTAACATTTAAGCACTCTTAAATGTGGCTTTCAAATATTCTACTCCTGCATTTTCTCTACAGCTCAATGAGTCAGGCCTAATCACAGATTGTTGTTGTGTTATAAATAAGAAAGTTCTGGTTTTCCCAACAATCAGATGAATGATGGCATCACATTGCACATATGCCAACCTTCACCTGCACCCCAAGATATTTTTCTGACACATCAAAAATTTAAAATTATCAAAATAAAAATACTACTAAAAAAACTTAAGATACTGCCACATAAAATAAAACATTTCTACTTTCTTTCACTTTGATAAAATTGTATTCACCAGTTATTTAAGCTTTTACATGTAACATTTCAGCCTTTTAAATGATAAGAATATCATAAATACATTGTTAGTGTGTTAAGAAGCCATGCCTTCTTTTGATGCTTAAGATGATATTAATCATTGTTTACAAGCATGCATTATTTACTACTAACCTTTTTTTTAAATAGTATTCTGGAGATTCACAGTTTATTCTGTGTGGTATGTTTAAAGAGAGGACTTGTTCAAGTAAGCACTTTTAAAATATGTTTACCTTAATAATATTTTCACTTATTTGATTTTAAAAGGATTGAAATAAAAATATTCAGTATAAACAGTAATTAATAAAATTATTTAGATTTAATTAAGTATGCATATCACTGAAAATGTTTCTTTTAGGCAGGTATGGTCCTCTTGAGATACCTGACTGGCATTGTAAAATAGATGAAGGCTCTGCAGGTCTAAGTTCTGTTGTGTGAGTCAGATGGTCGCCATATTTTAACAACAGCTGATTTCAATGTAAATTTATTTATTTATCAACAATTTTTTTTTTTAATTTGATATAAGTCTCACTCATTATAAACTTAATATCAATGTATATGTATACATCCACAGCTTGAAAGAAAATGCCTTATTGGTATTTTGCCACTTGGATATAACACAGTTTTGATTTTTCCTTTTCAGCTAAGGATTACAGTTTGGTCATTAGTAACTAAATCTGTTTCATACATTCGATATCCCAAGCATTGTGATAAAGGTAAAAATAAATTACAAAAGGTGTTTGTTCCTTATTCATTTTCAGAAATTACTTTTCACTGATCTATTTTTTTTTTTTTTTATCTTTTATTCTAAAGCATTGGATTTCAGCAAAAATGGTAAATATATGTGCCAATCGGAAAGACGTTGTAAAGGTCACATCAGCATTTTCCCCTGAATCATGGTCTCATTAGTAAGGGTATGTATTTTTTCTCATGATGTTCATCAATTTAAGTCTAGACTTGGTGGTAAATGATTTGCTTTTTTTGTTTTACTTTTTAATTTCATGAACAAATGAAACAAAAAATAAATGACTTTACAAGTTCTTATCTTATTGGCAATTAAAGCTCCATTTTGAGAAAAATATTTAAATATTTATGCAATATTTAAATGGTGATTATGTTAAGGATATCATTTCTTCGAAAATGTGCTTTCTTTCCTCTGTTTTTTTTTATAAAAACTGATCCCTATTGCTTTTTATTTAAATTGTTATGCTTTGTAGCATTTTGAAGTGAAACAGATGATTTGGCTGGTCTGCAGTGGTCACAGATACTAGAGTTCTGTGTGTTTGGGATAATAGCCTGACAGTAAGTTGAGCCTTTGATCAGACTTTTGTACCTATTGCTGAATTAGTGTATGGTAGAAAATAGTTAGATCCCTATATTCCATATCACAATCTGTAAATTCAAAATACTCACCTGCAGTTGGGGTTAATATTGATAGTTGCCATTTGGCGCTGTAAAGTATTATGTGTTATTGGATTGGACTTCATGCCATCGGATACGCATGTAAATTGTTCTGTATTATCTGGATGAAAATAAGTTGAATATTCTTCTTAGGTATAAAAATAATGCAGACTGTCTTATAAATTATGGTACTTTTAAAATTTTTAAACTTTTAAAAATAAATTGCAGTAAATCAATATTTTTAAGTTTCTTTTCAAACTGTTGTAGTCAAAATAGGAAAATCAAAATATTAGCAACAATTTATTTGATTTACTGCCAGTACTTTGTGTTGTATAAAAAAAGAATGTGCCAACTTACTTGTTTGTTTGAAGATGAATGTTGACTGTTGCTATGTGTTTGTGACCTGTGGAACTATATTGATGGTTGCTGTCTTCCGACTTGTTTCGGCTGGTACCTTGAAGTTGGCCCTTAAATGGGAAGGCAGTGTCAAGAGACAGGCAAGGCTGCTGTTGGCAAGTGGATGTATTGCTTGTCATTTGACAGCTGCTGTAGCTAATTGCTCCGGACCTTGTATGGCACTGTTGCTGTGCTGGCTTAAAGTGTCAGCCCGTTGGGGCAATAGCAGGAGAGGCAGACATTGTGCAAAAACTCCTGATATCTTTTTGAAGTTTCAGTCAATTTGTGATCTAATTATATATTTTCTGAAAATAACTGGATGATTAAGATGATCTTTCATGAGGCTAATGTGAAAGAAAATGGAAATGTAAAGTAATAATTACAAAGTAAGCTAAAGGATTGCAACATTTTAACTAATGTATTTTTTAATTTCATTGTCGACTTTTTTTGAAATAGTTTTTATTTCTGTTGTTTAATGATGTGAACTCAATGGCTGTGATTTTAAACTCGTCAAGATATTCGCGTTTTTTGTTTCTTTAAACATGTCAGACCTCGTTCATGAAAATTGACAGATATCAGAATGTTTTTTTGACAGAAGTTTTTTATTGTGACTTAAAAGCTTTTTTTTTGACTCTTTAAACTTGTACACACAAGACAATATTTAAAAAAAATATATATCAACTCATTACTTAAGAACTTCAATATTTCAAGAGGTCCATTTGTGGACTATTGATTATTGTAATTTCCTGTCCAGTAATTAATGGTATTTTGTTGAAACTAGCCTGCCATAGCAATGTTTGGTCATAGGTTATTCAGAACAGCATAGAAATTTAACATAGAAGAATCAACACCCCCCCCCCTTTCACTTTTAGCTACTCATTCCCTCTTGCTATCCACTCTGCTAAGGGTGACCTTTTACACAATTACTTATTTGACTGCACAATTTCCTATAAATTGATTCTGTAAAACACCCCTCCCTCCGACCCCATTGTCCAGTCAGATTTCCTAACAAATCTGTTGTTATTGAAGCCTTTACAGGTACCTTTGCCTGAGGCTCCTAAATATCTCAAAGTATCTGACTGAGGCCCCCAAATATCTCAAAGTATCTGACTGAGGCCCCCAATTATCTCAAAGTATCTGCCTGGGGCCCCCAAATATTTCAGAGTATCTGACTGAGGCCCCATTCATCTCAAAGAGCATACAGAGCACAATATGCAAAGTATCTGCCTGGGGCCCCCAAATATTCCAGAATGTCTGATAATTTGTATCTCAAAGTATCCTCATGGGGCCCCAAATATCTCAAAGTATCTGCATGGAGACCCCAAATATTTCAGAGTATTTGTCTGTGGCCCCCAAAAAATCAAAGAATATCAGGGTAGCTCGTATTCCAGCTGTTCTTCGAACATTGGATTCCACACACACACACACTGTTGGTAGTGCATTGCTTTGCTGATATTCAACAATCCAAACGCACGGATTGCGCCTCAGCCCCCAGACCAGCATGTGGTGATCATTCTAATGAGCACACTGTAAACGACTAATGACAAACAGCGCACTGTCGACTTCCTGCTTAACGGTGTGCACAGAAGTACCATTAAACTATGGCTGATTGGGCTAAGGACCCTTTTGTTATGTACGATAAGATGCCCACTGCGCACAGCAATGCTGATAAAACCCGTGACCTATATACATTTTGAGGAGAAAGAGATAAAACATTTACAAACCTGATGTTTGTTTAATGCCGAATGAAAATGAACCGACTTTCCGTTAGGCAATGTCGCAACAACATACACACAAATTCTAATATGCTCTCTCTAAAAAGAAATGCGTAATACAGGTACATGGGGAAATACAAAAAAACAGAATTAACACATCAGACTGTCAAGATGTTTCCCTTCTTATCAAACACAAGTAAAAATAAAAATATAACAACCGAGATCCACCGCCGCCACTGTCTATCGGTTATACACATACCGTGCCCGTCCTCCTATACAACACTAATGGCTTCCCCACTATCTTCTCTAACGATAAAACTCTAGATTTTTTTTGCATTCAGACGTTTAAAAAAAATAATAAGTAAAAAAGAGTTTTAAAGGAATATAAAACTGAAACAAACATCGATATTATGTATTGTGTGTGTGGGGGGGGGGAACACATTTTCACACATGAAAGCAGCCGACAGATAGCCTATAGCGGTGGTTTTAACATTTTTGCGTCCCAAAATCTCTCATGGTTCAGTTTTTTATTTCTCAGACAGGAATATTAGGTGTCTGTGTAAATTTCAGTAGCATTTTCCAAATCGTAGACTGGTGTTGTTATTTTGTGCAATAGTTTTTGTAAAAGGAACACAAAAAATCATATTTTTCCTCAGGCTTTGACCCATATTGATCTCCTAAGTCCAATTTTGACTGGCTAGACAGAAAGTCTCCATTCTGTTGGATGATTGAAGGTCACAAGGTTTGAATCACTGCAATGGCATGCTGCTAACAATCCTGATCGCCCATTACCCCGCATTATAACTGTAAGGACCCAACTAACATAGCCTCAGGCCTGGCTATGATAATGTTCTCCCACCCCCCACCCATTGGGACAGATGAAGTTTACAATCATCAGTCTTTCATTTAGACATCGCAAAAATAAGGTTGGTTCCGGGTCCCCGTTTGAGAGCTGTGTGGACGGGCATCGGAAGTACTGCACAGACCAAGCAACCTCAGTCACTCTGCGGGGAATTGGAACCTAGGACCCCAGGTCGACGGTCAAGCTCTTTACACCGCACGTACCGCCCAGTCAGGGCCTTGCTGCGCGTAACAATGGACAGGGTAAATTTAGATTGGTGGGTTTTTTTAGAAGGCATTTTCGAAAAAAAACGTGCTCCTATTGTCCCCGTTTTACTGTCTGTCCGTCTGTCCGTCATCACCCTATATCTCAACAACCATAAGTCTAATTACATGATGTATATATCATCAAAAATTACTTTTTTTCCATTTCGCGATCTGACCTCTATAGGGCGTAAAGGGGCCTTAGTACCGTTTTTTTACTATATAAGCTATATTAATAAAGGAGCACTATATATAGCAACTATAAGTCTTGAGATATGATGTATATATCATTTTGTATGGTCTTGGCCTGCCATGTACATCAAAAGTTCATTTCATGATAGGACCTCTGAGGGCCGGGCTTCAGGGCTACTTAAGGGCTTATATATTATATATACACCTTGTACGTTCAATAGCCCGTTCATTTGGTGCAAATACTGCAGCACGTAGTTTCACCAAAGTTTATTAAGAAACTCATCCAAATGAAATAGTAAGCGTGTTCTGAGTTTAATTGAAATCATCAGAGCTATGCAACAGTGAGCGGAGTTTTCAGGACGATTGAAGCTGACTATGTTCGAATGTTTTCCAGTACTTAGGTCCTATTCGTATACTAGGCACTTGTAGTTAGATTTAAAAGAAAATAATTTTTTCAAATATAAAGAAACGTCTTGCTATAATTTTTTTACAGATATATGCATTACACAATTGAATTTATAAACAATTTCCAAAATTTCAAATATTGCTGAAAGATAGCATACGTACTGATACATAACATGAAAAATACTTTAACGTCCTGTGTCCAGAATGGAACGACTAATTCGCGCTTGTTTTCCTTTGTACCATGCATAAAAATAAATAAGTGACACTTCCGCTTCAGTGCAGTTTAATCGCTCATGAATAATAGTTTCTGTATAGCTATACATAATTCTGTCTATAACAGCTATAAAATAGTTTTCTGTCTGTATGACTATCAACATCTTTCGGCATCGTCAAGGTTTAAACTCATCTATACTATTTTCCATTGCCCCGCCTCAACCCGGCTTCACCCCCATCTACACATTATTTCCCCCCCCTCCCCAGGGTTCTGCCGTGTATGTCTTTTCTCGTCCCATTTTTCCCTGCACATCAGTGGCATTGAATCCAACATATATACACACACACACTTGCGCACGCACAGGTGACTGTATAAAACAACATTCTCTGTGCGACATTTTTTTAATGTAACATTAGCGGGTCAAAAAAGTCTTTCTGTGACTCAGGGGCGTAGTAAAGTCTACAGCATCTAGATGGGCCAATTGATACGCAGATTTGAATTGAAGTCTGCATGATCTATGCCTAGCCATACTGTTCGAATACCGATAGAATAACCAACTTTTAAAAAAATGGAATGGAAAACGGACGATTTATACATTTTTTTAAAGAAGATTTCCGCCTCCCGTTTTTTTATTTTTAAAGTAGGTGGTACCCGTCAACGCCTCTCCTCCCATGTTGTATTTTGAACTTTCTGTCCAAGTAACGGTAAACGACTCCCCAAAATCTCGCCCTGCGGGGTGTCCGATTTACCCGATTTATTTACCTGTTTACAGTCTCCCGGGTTGCACGACGCCAAATCTAATTCTCATCTGGCTGATTTTGCTGAAATCCGAATCTCGATAACGGTTCTTAAGTGATCCGACGGCCCACCCGACAGACTTTGAATAGAAACATCTTAAATAAATGGGCATGTCCGAACTAAGAAATTGGCTTAGTGTGTTCTGTGAATGTATGAAACATCGGATGGTACTTCTTGATTTGTTTCTTAAAGCGGGGTTTCTTTACGAGACCCCCCCAAAAAAATAATTACCATTGCTGAGAACCACTGTTCTTCTACTCTGTTCTGTTCGTAATGTGTCTTCGGTAACTGTTTTTTTCCTTTCGTATCCCATCTTACGGGTCTTGTATGGCAGGGTCAAGGTCAAAGCTAAGTCAAGTATTCTTTTTTGGTGTGTTGTCGTGCATATGGGGCTACTACACACTATTTGTTCTCACTACAGGGCGCGGGGGCCAGTAATGCCCAGATTGCGCTACTTTTCGCTAATTCATAGCAAAAAGCTCTTAAATAGCGCAGAAGAAGATAGTAACCAGAGTTTTAGATGCCGAAATATGTGTGCGCCACTTTGCACTACTTTTTTTTTTAGGTTTTGCCTTTGGTGCATTTTCTGGCAACACAGCGCGGAAATCGTTTCAGCTCATCGTACGGAATATGAACGTCTTCGTAGTCTCATCACAAAATTGTCTGCTATTGACCTAATTCGGAGAATCTTCTTCTCCTTTCTTTGGCTCTACAGCCATATGGGACCCTGGCCTGCCATACTACTCTTCTCCTCTTTGCGATCCATGGTCTACTTCCTCCAATCTCTCACTCCTATGGCTTTAAGGTCTTTCTCCTTCCTCTAATAATCTACTTCTTGGTCTCTGCCTTAGGCCTTTTCTCATTAGGTGTTGCCTTATACATTGCCTTGTATATATCGGAGAATCATAATATATATAAAAGCGATTTGGGATCTGCGTTAAATCGAAAGGAATTAATACAACAGTATTCCAATTACATTCATGAAAAAAATCCGGATGCCCGAAACTAAAAATAGCATAGCCCACAGATCAAGCCTAAGGGGATATAACTCTATACAAAGGCTTTGTAGGATACAGCTAGTAGACTATAATTTGCATTGAAGATTGTCAGTTGCAGTTGTTTTATTAAATTAAAAAGTTTCAGGGTTAAAACGCAGTGTTAAAATGTCTGGGATTTCTTCTCTTGGTGTGTATGCACCCATGCTCCCCCTTCATATTTCCGTCTTAACGCACGTGAAATAAGCGTTTACCTTTTAATAGATTAATTAAATGCCCGGCGTTGCCCGGGAAGTCCAGGAGATTCCCACCCTCACCCCTCTTTAATCATACGTACGATTAATCAGGTTGTATGCACCTACGTGAAATAACACAAGAAGTGAAAAAAAAAAATCGCTATGTAGACAAAGACGAAATAATACATAAAGTGTTCACAAAAGCATACGATTTAATGCGCATGTGCTACAAATCCTATTTTAGATTTCATATAACAATGCTCTACAAAGTCAGTAAAATAAAAAAATAAGCCCCATTATATTAAAGCGTACGAAAATGACTGTAAAGATACAGTTAATTGAACTGAGTTTAAATAGTGTTAAGATTGTTCACAAAGGCATACAAAATTTTCGGCTTTATGGTCATGTGCAACAAAATCATTTATATTACATTCCATTGAATAATGTTCTACAAAGTATGTAGATAAAGAATAAGCACCATTGTAATGAGGCATACCACATATAAATGTAAGGTGATGTATTGACTCGGGGGATACAAACCTTAATGTAAGAAAAGTGTTCATTGAATTGAATTTAATGGCTTAAATTTCCCTACCCCAAATTATACAATATTAAGATATATGTCTGTGTTTTTCAGTCTAGCTAGAAGTCGTATTTAATCTCTTGTGTTATTCGTTTCTAGCTAGAAGTCATGTAATCTTTATGTCATTCAATCATTTTTTTTACTAGTCATATAGTCTCAGTGTAATTCAACCTAGTTAAAAGGTATGCAATCTGTATGCTATTCAGTCTAGATGTCATGTCTAGGTGTTAGATGTCATGTCTAGGTGTTAGATGTCATGTCTATGTGTTAGATGTCATGTCTATGTGTTAGATGTCATGTCTGGGTGTTAGATGTCATGTCTATGTGTTAGATGTCATGTCTATGTGAAAGATGTCATGTCTGGGTGTTAGATGTCATGTCTATGTGTTAGATGTCATGTCTGGGTGTTAGATGTCATGTCTGGGTGTTAGATGTCATGTCAGATTCAGAAGTCATGTCTTGGTGTCAGATGTCATGTCTATTTGTTCGATGTCATGTCTAGGTGCTAGAAGTCATGTCTAGGTGCTAGATGTCATGTCTAGGTGTTAGATGTCATGTCTAGGTGCTAGATGTCTTATGTTATTCTAATAATTATTCTACATTCTTCGGTCCAGCCCATATATAATTTAACTTTTAAAAAAAAAACGTATGCCGGCTATCGATACCCTGTTTATGGTGATTCCTAAACGCGGAAGTGGAGACTGTATCGTCAATACATACAACAACAACCCCCCTATACAATGTAACAGAATATCCCACGATTTCAACAACGTTTCACAATGTCAACAGAATGTACCACAATGTATCAGAATGTCCCACAATGTCTCACAATGCACCACAATGTACCACATAATCCACAATGTACTACAATGTAACACAATATCCCCACGATTTCAACAACGTTTCACAATGTACATAAATATTGATACGGTGCAATGCGAAGACATACATAGCTGGTTTACGTGAATCGCCAAATGGCAGGCTCATGATTGATTCTTGTCGTAAAACAGGTTTTTTTGGTATTTTAAATGTGCATCCAGGCCCACCGACAGAAATTTCGGGCCCTTATGCAGGGCTGTCACGACCCCCCCCCCCCCCCCATCGTGCTGATAATAATATTTTCAAAAGTTGATTGGCCAGCTCTGTCTAGGCCCCTAAAACTCGCCGGGCTCCTGGGCATTTCCCCCCATGCCCCTCTCTCAGCGGGTCTTTGTGTATCGATAGTTTGTTGCTATCGTTTGATTTACTGATTGCTTCGAAACGCTTCGGAAGGCAATATTGACAGGATTGTTTTTAGTCTAGTTTACGCTGCTTAGTGCTAGCTATTTTTCATTGTTTGATCAAATGCATTGCAATAAACATCAAAGTATAAATACAAAATATTATGTATTATGTAAAAATACAATTTTTACCCAAGCTTAATTTCGATATAGCGTATAATATAAGCTTTATAGGCCTCTATCAGCTGATCGTATAAATAGCTTTACATAGACTACAGCGCTTTGTAATTGACACATTAGAATAACTAGTCCACTAGAAATTAACTAGGGCCTTAGCAGACTTTAGAAAAAAAGTGATGACAAAATACAAAGCTCATCGGAGTCGTTTCTAGAATGAGAAAACTGGTATCGTAATGAAAGCTGGTGGAATGTTTTGAGTCGAACATGGCGGCGATAGGCTACGCCCACTGGATTCAGCCGATTGGTACCATCTGATAGCAGACGCCGCCTCCATGGTAATTCAACCTTCTTGGGATGTACCTAAAACTATCGTTACAATATATATATATATATATATATATATATATATATATATATATATATATAAACATGTTTAATAAACATGTTTATTATACTTTCTAAGATATGTTTTCCATTTCTTTGTTTGATTGTAATAGAAATCAAGTTAAATTAGGTACAGCTTTATTAAAATAATTTTTTAAAACGAACAACCTGTTATTTTGACAGTTATCTTTCTTAACTCAATATTGGGGAAGGGGTTTTAGTCACATTCTTAAAGATCTAAATGGATAATACTGTTTTTTGCTATCTAGAACTTAAAAACTAAATTTTTATTCTATTTTTCATTCTTATATCTTTTTAATGTTATGCGAGAAATTACTACTTCGTTCGGAAAAATTACTATTTAATTTGGTAAAATCCGGTTCCTGTTCCGACTCCGGCAGGATTCAAATATTAAATCCGATTCCGGTTCCGATCCTGCAGGATCTAAAAATTCCAATCCGGTACAGCCCTAAACACTACTATTGTTAAAAGTCTTTCTGCTACTAGATGGTCTGCTAGAGCTGATGTGACCAAAGCATTCAGTAAAGGATATTGTAGAATATATGCTGCACTTGAAGAATTACAAAATGACACAAAGCGGCAAGCCACTACACGGGCCGAAGCAGTGCGTCTTCAGCAAAAAAATGTGTCTGCTTGAAACCTCTTTAATGGCTATTATTTGGAACCGAATCTTAGAAATATTTCAAACCACCAGTGAAGGACTTCAAAGTTACAAAGTTGACATTGGAACAGTCATCAACCTGTACGATTCACTGGCAATTTTTTTTTTACTTCAATACGATCCAATGATGAATTTGGCCAAACGGAAAAGGAACCAAAAAAGTGTGTCATTGTCAAGAATACAAAGCAGCTTGAAGCAGACAGAGAAAATATACAAAATTATTTGATGATGATCAATCTGGTAAGAAAAACGTCATAAATCAGACCCCAAGTGAAAAGTTCAAACATATTATACACTTTTGGACACACTGGTAAATGAGCTGAGAAAAAGAAGAGCAGCTTACGATGACTTTTACCAGAATTTTAAATTGTTTTCAAGATTCAAAGAAATGACAAATATGGATCTAATTACTTGTGCAAAGCACCTCAGAAATTGACAATGAGTTCCCTAATGAATTGGTCCACTTTTTAATTTTTTTATGTACAAAAAATAGTTGTCTTGCTCAGGATGCCATGCAACTATTGCGTGCCAACCAATTGTCATCTACTTATCCAAATGTAGACATTGCACTAAGAATTTATCTTTGAAACTTTGCTACAAATGTAACAGGTGAACGGCCATTTTCTGTTTTAAAACGTGTGAAGAATGAACTTAGAACAACGATGGCCCATGGTCGTATGAGCGCACTATCCCTACTATGCATTGAAAACGATGTTGTAGAAAGTTTGCAGTTTGATGACATTATTGATGACTACGCCAAACAGAAAGCAAGAAAAATGCCAATTTAGTCGTTTAGATAAATTTTATTGTAATTTTTTTACTTTTGGTAAATAAATGTTTTGATATTTTTAAACAACCATTAGTATTTAATTTTTGTTTTAAAACTTTTTTAACCTTAAATGAGAATAGAAAAATTGTCATTTTTGAGTTTTGTATTTTCTAATCAATTTGTTACCTCGCTGTTAGCTATATGCAAACATGATTAATTATTCAAATGTTATGGGATTGGTCAAATCCGCTGTGGAATGTCTGATGTTGTTTTTTTAATCAGACATTAATATACATATACTTTATAAGTGCAATTAGGTTGTTTTATTTGTATTTGAAGCATGGGGGGAGGGGGGGCGAAATTCTTACCTGTCCTAACACAAGTTTCTTTTTTGTATTTTCTGTTTTGGCTCTGTAATGTTGTTCGGGTGTGTAGTATGGTCAAGTTGTAGTACAACAAAAAAAAAAAATGAAAAGAAAGTCACTTGAATTCTGGTGCAAAGATGTCAGTTTATTTGACAACACCAATCCTAATGAACGGTCCTGATTTTAAAAAAAAACGGAGCCTCAAGCTGTTGCATCATCAATAGTTCTCCCTACCCCCCCCCACTCCCCACCACCACCCACCGTATTATCCTTACAGGACCAGGGCCCGCAATCTAAAGGGGGGGGCCCATAAAAATCTAAAACTGAAATTTCAGATACGGATGTATCTAAAAAAAAAAACCTCCAGCGTGCCGCCCCCCCCCCCCACAGAATATCCCCAGAGCCCACGACGATCATAAGACGGCCCGGGGGGGGGGGACATTAACGAATCAGTTATCTATGAGGTGACACAGCGACTGCGCACAAATAATCCCAATGATTGGACACTCTGGACTAGTCTATGTACTAATCACTGATAGAATGGTGCACAGGGCGAACGGCTTGGTACCTCCTCAACGCCACCCCCACCCCACCCCACCCCACCCCCTCCAAGCCTGCCAAAGGGACCAACTTCTTGTAGCGATTCTTTCCAAAATCCCCAGTATATCTGAAATTCTATGTACGTGGCAAGCAAAGACCTAAATACGATGCTAAATTTATTTTTTTTTTGGTGTGTCAAAAAATGTTAATCTATTTTTTAGAGCATTTTCGAAAAAAATGCTCTATTGTCCCCGTTTTGTCTGTCTGTCTGTCTGTCTGTCTGTCATCACCCTAGATCTCAACAACCATAAGTCCTAGACCCATGATGTATATATCATTTTGTAGGTCTTGGCCTGCCATGTGTACATCAAAAGTTCATTTCGCGATAGGACCTCTGAGGGCCGGGCTTCAGGGCTCCTAAGGGGCTTATATATTATATATATGGCCCCATTCTACACCTTGTACGTTCAATAACCCATTCATTTGGTGCGAAATACTGCAGCACGTAGTTTCACCAAGATTTATTAAGAAACTCATCAAATGAAATAGTAAGCTTGTGTTCTGAGTTTAATTGAAAGTATCAGAGCTATGCAACAATTGACGGAGTTTTCGGACGATTAAATGACTACAATTTCGAATGTTTTCAATTATGAGTCCTATTTCAGTAACCACAAACCACTTGTAGTTAGATTTAAGAGAAAATATATTTTTTTTTCAAATATAAAGAAACGTCTTTATAATTTTTTTTTACAGATATATGCATTACACAATTGAATTTATAAACATTTCCAAAATTTACAAATATGTACTGAAAGCTAACAAACGTACTGATACATAACATGAAAATGCGCTAACACGTCCTGTGTCCAGAATGGAACAGGCTTAATTGCTTGTTTTTCTATTTCAGGTGTGTTTGCCGGGAATGGTGGAGCTAGCTTAAGTAATAATGTAGCCCTCCCTCACTGACTTCTAGGTAACGGCCGGACCCTGGGGCATCTGCTCCCCCCCCCCCAAGATAGGTCATTGCGTAAGGGGAAGGAAGGGAAGAGGGGGGGATGACGACAAAATCTGAAAATTTCAAAAACAAAACAACTGCATATTTTTTTTTTTAATGGTAGAAATAAGTTCGAGGGAAAAAACATCCACACCCACATGCACACACACATACACACATTGTTATAAAGTAAAAAAAACACACACGTATTTGTCAGTTTCAGTCATTTCCTCACTTCACACAGAGTTCTGTCACCAGAAATATTTGTGGCCGGATCCCTCCCCTCCCCCCCCTCCCCAACCTCCACCTTATCTTCCAACTCCGCCCGCCGCCCGCTCGCCCTCACCCCTCCACCTGACGCCGAAGCCCAAAGAACAGTTTCGCAATACATTATAGACGGTGAAGATCCCGCCAAAATTCATTCATAGGAAAAAAAAAAATAGATATGTGTATAAAAACAAAATTCTTTGGCTTGAAACCACTCCTTCCTCAAGTCTTGTCTGTTTAAACTTATTGTATGTTTGCGTATGTAGTAAGTAGGTTTGGTGTGTGTGTGTATGTGTCTGTCTGTCTGTGTGTCTGCGTGTGTGTCTGTGATGGGGGATGAGGTTTAATAGCAGCCGTACAGCAGCGGTTGTTTTGTTTGGCTAATGTTTTTTTTTATTACCCCCCAATATCCTGGACTTGACTGTTTCCGGTAGTTCACTAGGCGAAATTAAATTCATGCAGTATAGGCGGGTGGGGGTGGGAAGGGGGAGATAGGCACACAGATAGGGCAACTTAAAAAAAAACATCAGGAATTCAGGCTTTTTGGAAGGAGGCAATGCTGAACCTAGGGATTTTGGGGCCCGGGGGGGGGGCTTGGCTTCTTGGGGTGGGTGGGGGGAGGGCTGCATTTTGACATTTGACATCATAATACGAGATAATGTAATTTATATTTCATTGTAAAAAAATGTTTGGGAACCCACCTCAAGCTGGGACCCCGGGGAGGTGAATTTTGAATTTGGACCCCCCCTCCCAGTTACGCCTCTGAGTCGAGGTACAGTAATCAACTTTGAAATGACTTTGTTACGTGGAGAGGTGTTAGATGGGGTCATCCAGCTGTAAATCACTGTAACGGGGCCCAACTTTAAAAAAAAAAAAAACTTTATCAGGGATTGGGGACCTGGGAGGGTACAATGATCTGCTATAAAATGACATTTTTTTCTTTAGTTGCAGGGTCGTTTGACAGAGGTGGAACCCCAGTTGATCATTAAACTTTTTCCTCTCATCGTTGTTGATATTTAAAAAAAAAACAAAATGTATTTTTTTTGTCTATAATTAAAGTATTTTATTCCCAAAAGAAGCCAGATGAATTAACAGGTGAGTTTGAAAGATCCCTAAAGCTTATGTCGCTTTGACCTTTCACTCGAGTCTATTCCAAGAAAATGTCGACCAATCAATCATTTTCAGTTTCGTTATACGATCTTGTGCACTTCCACAACAGGAACTTCAACTCTCTGGACTTCTATTTGATATTTTCCTTTGGAAACTTATCCACAGCATTCAATGGCAGCGTCGGTCTTAATCCATAATCAACACTTTCCAAATCTTTATTAGTAAAGAGCGTGTTAAAATAACAACACGTTGCCTAGCCGATTGAACTGGAATATTTATAAAAAAAAAACCGTTTCTGACAGACTGTCCAATGCTCAACTGATTACAGAATATGACAAGTCTTGCTCAACTGATTACAGAATATGACAAGTCTTGCTCAACTGAATACAGAATATGACAAGTCTTGCTCAACTGATTACAGAATATGACAAGTCTTGCTTAACTGAATACAGAATATGACAAGTCTTTCATCAGACAAATAATTTAATTATAAAAAAAAAACAATGAAACAAAAACATTCTATTAACTTTTCCATGCGCCATTTGCGTCTATTTTTTGTAAATGCGATTTTAGTTAAGTTCCATTTTCTCCACTTCTTAAATAGATTGTCTCAATCTGTAAAATTACTTATACATATAACTAACAGCAACACATTTCTTCATCATTTTCGTCTTGCCGATTGTATGTTAGCCCAACTTTCTGTCGGCCTAGCTGTCTGTCGACACTTCCGTCTGTTTTTTCTTTCGTATGTTTAAATTGCATGTTTTGATTCCTCTGCCCAAATGAATTGTGATGTATGTCTGTCTGCATGCCAGATTTGTTTCATCTGTCTTATGTATGTCTGTGCCGTCTGTCTGTAAATCTGTCTTTTTATTTTCTGCCTGAGTGTCAGTCTGCACGTCTGTCAGTTTCCCTGTCTACCCGGAGGTTTGTCTGCCGTAAGTCTGTCTGCAGTAAATCTGCACGGCTGCCTGTAGTAAGTCTGTCTGCAGTAGTTTGTCTGCAGTAATTCTGTATTCACGAATGTTTGTCCGCCCACCATTGTCTTATAATTTATTCGAGAGATGCTCCTCCCAAGTTAATACAGCACACCTCCATACTCAGTACTATAACCCCCCTTCCCCCGGGGGGGGGGGTAAAGTAATGGGCAGGTTATGGCTAGATTATTCAGCCCCAAGATAAAGGGGAAAGATTAAGCAGATTTAAATGATTCAAAATAACATGAATCACTCTAGCCCTACCAGCCGTCAATGAATGCACAAACTGTTGCATTGCTGGAGTAGTGCACTTCCGTGACAGTGTGCCCTGAACTTACACACCCACACACACCCACACACACACTCACACTCACAGCTACACGCTGAATGCAGTGGCAGTCACGGCTGATTAGCATTGACAACACTAAGCCATGAACTTTAGCCTGCATTCATTCATAACCGTGTTGATTCGATTCATTCACCCCCCCCCCACCCCCCACCCCGTCTCACAACTTACTTCACCTATCAATTAGCCTGATTCTTTCCTTCTTTCTCTTTTTGAATACTTGTGTCTTTTTCTTTCTATCTTCCTCACATTACAATTTCACTGATTTTTTTCTCACTATTCTTTTTTTTTTCTCCCCTCGAATTCAATGCACTGCGGCCCCTCCCACCCCACAACCTTTGACCTCACCAAAATGGATATGTCCCTAATCCGAAAAATAATGTATCCATTAATCTCTGTTTAATCCTGAATTAACCCCCCCCCCCCACTCGATGATCTTTCTCTTACTATAATCTTTCTCTTTCTCTCCTTAACCCTTTCACCTTATTATATATGCATTCACACTAACTTTTTAACTGCTTCACCCTATCCCAGTGGTTCTCAAACTAGTGTGACTCCCGACCCACCATCTGTTCGGTATACTCATCGCACCTGCAATCAGCGCCGGTTTAGGTTTAGGTTTAGTTTCTACCCTAGGCAGAGACTTGAGATACATTTGAAAGCTCTAGGCCAAATTATCGATTAAGTAATTCATGATTAAGACTTTTGGTGACCCACTTCAAATCAACCCGTGAGCCACCAGTGTCCACTCTAACTGGCCCACCAGTGTCCACTCTAACTGGCTCTCCTCTCTCTCTCTCTCACTTTTTTTCCAGGGCCGTCTTTGAAGCCCCCCCCTTACCGGGCACATAAGAAAATATTGTCCCCTCAAAAAAAAATGGCATAAATTGTACTAATATTTGGGCCCCGGCACTTACCTTCTGTACTTGCCGGTAAATCCGCCTCTGGATGTAGTTTTCCTAAAAATCCCTAACCCCCTTCATTCCTTCCGCCCCCCCCCCAAATGACCATATCTCTTTTCACATCCTAATACTGGTACATTAACTAATCTCTTTTGAAACTCTATAGCAATTGCTATCTACACACACGCACTGAGTGTATTTATCAACAACCAACCACTGGAAAGGGAAAGTCGCAGTGTCGTGGGTCGAAATGAGATCAAGAAAAAGGATACTACACACAATGCTGATAACCCTGGCGATAACTTATATTGATAAAGTATTATTATACATGGGGTGACAACTCATGTTGATACATTATATTACGGGGGGGGGGGGTGATAAAATCTGTACAGAAAAAACAACAACCAAGAAACTGAGATTCAGGGGAAGAGAACTCATGCCGGGTTAGCTATATTCTAATAATACAAGGCGTAACCACTAAATAACTAAAAACAGTCGATTTCAGCAAGGTTTCCTCACACTGTAAACTTTGTTTACATTCAGTACTAGTGCCTGCAGTTATCTCCCATAGTTAACTATTTAAAAAAATGGAGATTCCCGTTAAACATGACCGGACTGATAGGATTAAAAGATCAACATTAATACCCTCAACTGATTTAATTAAACAGACGATACAAATTGAATAAAAGCAAAAAATACGGTATAGTTTCTTGTTATTTAGAAATAATACAATATTATTTTTTGTTAAATGTGTGGTTATATATTTTGTGTGTGTGGAGATATTACCGATTTGTATTTTGAAAATAAATTAAAATATTTTTTTTTAGTATTTAAACTAATTATGACTACTTTTATTCACAAAACAATCTATACTTATATTTTTATTAAAGCACTTCTTAATCGTGGGATTGTTTACATACATTCCTAAACTGTATAAATAGTTTGTATAAATGATTAGACTAACAACATATATACAATTTATATATAAACTGAATGTTATATATATATATATATATATATATATATATATGTATATATATATATATATATATATTTAAACGTGTAGTCATTTTATCAAGAATGATTATGCTGACTATATTCAATAAACACAGTACCATTATATTACATTTTCTATAAATAGGACTATGACCGGCAACACTCACGCCTCGCCACTCTCGGTCGGAACGCCATCGTGTCATAAAGAAAAAAAACCCACTGTAAATAGTGGAGAAAATAAAGTCTGCGGGGGGGGGGGGGAATACAGACAAAAAATCACCCGAACTAGGTCCCTCGAATGCTTTAAATTTCAAACAAACCCCACATTCATATGGAAGTCTGCATATGGAAGCCTGCATATGGAAGTCTGCATATGGAAGTCTGCATATGGAAGTCTGCATGTGGAAGCCTGCATATGGAAGTGCGCATATAGAAGTCTGCATATGGAAGTCTGCATATGGAAGTCTGTATATGGAAGTCTGCATATGGAAGTCTGCATATGGAAGTGTGTATATGGAATTCTGCATATGGAAGTCTGTATATTGAAGTCTGCATATGGAAGTCTGCATATGGAAGTCTGCATGTGGAAGTCTACAATAGCCAAACAAAAAAAAACAACGAATAATTCACGACAAAGTTTTCAACGTCTGACTTCATGCCTCCCCCCCCCCAACCGTTCCCTTCCCCCATAACTTTCTGCTCCTCTGGATAAGACTCCATACAAAACCGTTTGAAAGTGGTCGGTCTGCGTCACTCAACAGGCCGCGTCACTCAACAGGCCGCGTCACTCAACAGGCCGTTATGTTAAGCGAAAAACATATGATCGATCTTTTGGTGTTAATTTCCAGGGAAGGTATTTATTAAAAAAGGGTGGGAGGGGGGGTGAGGGGGCGATATTTTTTTTTCCAGATTCATCAGAGACTCGTTTGGGTTCCCCCCCCCCACCCCAACGGCATGGACCAAAAAAAAATATGTAGATCAAAAAGTGAGATGAGTTGCGGTAAGTTTCACACCTTCTGTGACATAATTTTTAACGGTTGTCTATCAACGTGTGGACGCATTGATTGATGTGTCACACGCTTTTTTTTTTTGAGACGGAAAAATTTCCACAGAAGGGCGTAACATTGCTGAGGCTAAAAAACACACATACATACAGACATACATACAAACATACACACAAACATACATACAGACATACAAACATACATACAAACATACATACATACAAACATACATTACAAACATACATACAAACATAGATACAAGCATACATACAAACATACACACAGGCATGCATACATACATACACACATACAAACATACACACAAACATACATACTTACAAACATACAAACATACATACAAACATACATACAAACATACATACAAACATACATACAAACATACATACAAACATACATCAGTATATAACGAAGCCCCTCCCTGAGTCTCCAACGATCCCAACAGACCTGCCGGCACACATGTCCATAATTAGAAATATATATTAGCACTAGAGCCATTCTCACGTTTAGTAATAGGTATATTATGGGTCCTTAGGAAAAAAATACATTTGGGGGCCTCCAGGCAAAGATATATTTGGGGCCCTAAAAAAGCCCCGCACTTAGAGATTTTTTTTTCCAATCCTTGACTTACAAACAAAGGCCCCCGCAAATAACACTTGCCCTCAGTCTCACGTACTGCAAAAGGGCCACCTCTGAATCAATGGAATCTATAAGCTTTTAGTTTGAGAAGCCTTGGATTTACAGCAGCTGGTAATGATCGACAGGAAGGGGGCAAGGTGAAAAAGGGGGGGGGGAGAGAAATAAGCCATAAATCAAAGGGGTGAAGAAGTGAGAGAACAATCTTTTAAAACCTCAATAAAGGGTTCTCTAGTCTAGTCTGTAGTGCTTCAAGTGAACTTTCACCTTCAAACACACACGCACACACTTCCTACTTATCTGGGTGTCAAGTTAACTTTGATATACATTGTCAATCCAAACTGTTTATGGATGAAACCATTTTTTACCTCTCGATTTTTTTTTTACAGATGATTTAGGATCTGAGCTAAAACAATATGTAACCTAGGGATCAGAGCTAAAACAATATGTAACCTAGGGATCAGAGCTAAAACAATATGTAACCTAGGGATCAGAGCTAAAATAATATGTAACCTAGGGATCAGAGCTAAAACTGTATGTAACCTAGGGATCAGAGCTAAAACTGTATGTAACCTAGGGATCAGAGCTAAAACAATATGTAACCTAGGGATCAGAGCTAAAACTGTATGTAACCTAGGGATCAGAGCTAAAACTGTATGTAACCTAGGGATCAGAGCTAAAACTGTATGTAACCTAGGGATCAGAGCTAAAAAATATGTAACCTAGGGATCAGAGCTAAAACAATATGTAACCTAGGGATCAGAGCTAAAACAATATGTAACCTAGGGATCAGAACTAAAACTGTATGTAACCTAGGGATCAGAGCTAAAACTGTATGTAACCTAGGGATCAGAGCTAAAAAAATATGTAACCTAGGGGTCAGAGCTAAATCAATATGTAACCTAGGGATCAGAGCTAAAACTGTATGTAACCTAGGGATCAGAGCTAAAACTGTATGTAACCTAGGGATCAGAGCTAAAACTGTATGTAACCTAGGGATCTGAGCTAAAACAATATGTAACCTAGGGATCTGAGCTAAAACAATATGTAACCTAGGGATCAGAGCTAAAACAATATGTAACCTAGGGATCAGAGCTAAAACTGTATGTAACCTAGGGATCAGAGCTAAAACTGTATGTAACCTAGGGATCAGAGCTAAAACAATATGTAACCTAGGGATCAGAGCTAAAACTGTATGTAACCTAGGGATCAGAGCTAAAACTGTATGTAACCTAGGGATCAGAGCTAAAACAATATGTAACCTAGGGATCAGAGCTAAAACTGTATGTAACCTAGGGATCAAAGCTAAAACTGTATTTAACCTAGGGATCAGAGCTAAAACAATATGTAACCTAGGGATCAGAGCTAAAACTGTATGTAACCTAGGGATCAGAGCTAAAACAATATGTAACCTAGGGATCAGAGCTAAAACTGTATGTAACCTAAGGATCTGAGCTAAAACTATATGTAACCTAAACATATACAAAAAAAAGAAGGAATTAATAATGGGGAAGGAGAATTAATTGTGATTGTAGACATAAAATGATTTACGAAGATCGCAATTTACGCCGTTTAATGAGAAGATTGTTTAAGTTACTGTTAGTCATAGTACAGTTTACTAGTTTAACTTGAGCTACTTATTATATTGTTTTCCACATCCGGTTTCAGCCCAGATTGATGTTTAAAGCAGGCTTGCGGAGCCGCAGCCGGAGCCGGAGCCGAGGAGCCGGGAGCCGCTACTTTTTGCTGGAGCCGGAGCCGACAAAATCTGGCGGCTCCACGGCTCCCAAATGTTTTTTTTTACAGCAGAATTTTTTTTTTTTAGTTTTAAAATTCCAAATTTGTTTGATTGTTTGCCTCTAAAATTTGAAATGTTGTTATTTTTACGAAAGCCACAACAGTAACAGCGTTAAAATGATAGCGTGCACGCACATCACCACAAGAATTCTTTAACGGGGAATCGTTTTGTGTTCGTTTTAAATCTTGTTTACCCTCCGAATTTTTTTAATGGCATGTCATTTTGTTATATATAAAGTTAAAACAGTTTTATTTCATAGAATAATTGTATCAATCATTTAAAATAAATTTTTACTAAGACGACAAATAGAACGCGTCATTTCGTATTATTATTTGACCTCGAATCAGGCCCGTAGCGTGTGTGGGGGGCCAGGTGGGCTTAGCCCCCCTTGCGTTTTGTCTGGCCCCCCTCTGCTTATTTGCTCTACTTAGTAAAATGTATTACCTGCCACCCCCCCAGCTATTGCCTGGACCCTGTTGTAGAATGCCTGGCCCCTGCTGTAGAATTTTCACGCTACGGGGCTGCCGCAAATTTGTAATAGACTATAAACAAAATGGTCGCTTTCTGTATTTAACAATTTTATTATAAACAGAATATCTGAAATAGAGTAGATAAATTTATAAGGCTGTGGCTATACGGACCCGGGTCCCAATAAAATCCGATTGTTATTCGGACCCGTGGCAAATATGCACTAAGCTTAGCTATATTTAAACTTTATTAGACGGAACCCGAAAAAATAATAATACAGAGTCCGCTTAGTGGAACCCTAGACACTGAGTAACGATTAAATCATACAATTCAAACAATTATAAAAAAAAAAACAATAATAAAGTTTATGTAAATCTAAGCTAAGTGCATATTTGCCACGGGTCCGAATAACAATCAGACTTGATTGGGACGGGGTCCGAATAAAAATCGGAGTTTATTGGTACCCGGGTCCGAATAGTCACTTCAAATTTATAAATAATAAATATAAATACTGAAGTCTTTAAAATATTTTAAATAATGTATCATTTTACTATTTGCCAATTTGATCATTGAAATAACTTTTTATTACTTATGAAAATGGCGACTAGTGAAACCTCGGTCGAAAATAATGATATGATTCTGGAGGCACTGAAATGGTTTGTTTTTAGTAAAACCGACATGCGTATATTTTTCAAGTTCCTGACTATGGGGCAGTCCCGTAGCGTGAAAATTCTACATCAGGGGCCAGGCATTCTACAGCAGGGGCCAGGCAATAGCAGGGGGGCAGGTAATACATTTTACTAAGTAGAACAAATAAGCAGATGGGGCCAGACAAAACGAAGGGGGGCCCCGGCCCCCCCCGCACGCTACCGGCCTGCTATGGGGGTGAACGCGACAAAATTTGCATAAATTTTTATCAGCTGCATGTTTGCGTGGCGCAATTGCAAAAATTTTTGTCTCGTGTGATACTATCTTAATAGGGAGCCGGAGCCGTCAAATTTGTGGGAGCCGGAACCGGAGCCGGAATAAAAAATTTGCGGCACCGCAAGCCTGGTTTAAAGTGTAAACAGCAGAAGTTTTCTATATAGGTCAGAGACTATATATATATACATATATATATACATATATATATATATATATATATATATATATAATCTTACTTTTAAAACCACAATACCATACGCACGATCTTTTTAGTGTGCACATCTTAAACCTTGATCTCAACTGACCTACATACTTTATTTTCACAGCGCTTGTTAGAACATCAAATTCGAAACTATTTGCGGAAGTCGTTTCTTCTTTTTTTTTTCCTAGAAAGAAACAATTTCTCAGAAGGGCGAGCCAGCCCATGTTTAATTTGAATTGCCTGCTACTGACGCATATGCTATAATTTTATTTTTTAGGAAAAACTTGTTTTGTCCTGTATTCCAGCTTATCAGTTAATCCAGAAACAGAAAGAAAGTAACAGGAGTTGAACTGAACCTTATTTTTTTTCGGAAATAAGTGATTTGATCATGGTCTGGATATAAGATCGTTACGAGGTTTGAATATGTGAGATATTTGCTTTCATGGTTTATAAATAATCTCTTTTTATCAGCGGCGTTGATGGGGGGAGGGGGCGCGGGGTCTGTTGAACGTTAGTGGGGCGTCCAACAGGGATAATAGCTGTTTTAAAATACATGTATACTATTTCGCCCGCCCCCCCCCCCTTTAAAAATCCTGGAAGTGACCGGAACCAATCAAGAAGACTGGGTGGCGCTTTTGGTAGAGAGCCTGCCCTGTTTGCTGTGCTCAGATTGTTCGATCGTTAGGCGGGATAATCAGTGGAGGCCCAATTCATAAGAACGTATCTGCCTCAGGCAGACTGCACCTGTAGCGAGCGAACCACCACCACCGCAACAAATGACAGGTTAAACTTATATTGGTCACTGTTGATTGGTCACTGTGGATTGTTCACTGTTGATTGGTCACTGTTGATTGGTCTCTGTTGATTGGTCTCTGTGGATTGGTCTCTGTGGAGTGGTCTCTGGATTGGGCACTGTGGATTGGTCACTGTGGATTGGTCTCTGTGGAGTGGTCTCTGTGGAGTGGTTTCTGTGGATTGGTCACTTTGGATTGGTCACTGTGGATTGGTCTCTGTGCCGGTCTGATACTTAATTTGATAGAAATGTATCTTTTTTTTTAAATTTCAAAAGGATAATTAATTTTTTTTGCCAGCATTAATATGTGAATGAGACAATGACGTTTCATTATGACATTGGTGAACCTTTGAACTTATTAAATGATCCATTTGGGAAACGGAATACTTTGTGTTACCTCCATTGATCAGCACTGCATATACAAGGGATTGTCTCCCATGATTAGCAATGCACACTACTGATTATTCTCCCATGATCAACACTGCGCACATCTGATTGTGTCCCATGATAAACACGCCACATGAATGAATGAATGATGATACATCGAACATCTCCGTCAACTTAAAAACAAAAATTAAAAAAAAACAACAACTATTTTTCGACAGTTACACTACTTCCTGCGTTGTCACTGACCTAAATGAAAGTAGATCACTTCCTTCCTATAGCTCTCTAGATAAGTGAGCGGTTAAACCATAAATACGAAAATACTGACACACACTCACACATACACATGAACACACACACTCAGACATACACATGAACACACACACAATCTCACACACACATGCACACACACTCCCACAATTAGCACCGGTCTTAAAACTACTAAAACTCTTTATTTTCTACTATTTTTTTTTTTGAGATCACTACCTGCGGAGTAAACCCTGCATCGATGACAGTGGATGACGTCTTGGTACTTCTGACCTCTGACATATCGGCGCTACTATGAGCCAAATGGTCATCGTGTATCCCAGTTGGTCCAGTCATCATGCTTTAACCTCTCACACGCCTTAACTCTTTTAACCGTGAGTACTCACTATTCCTTGCTCACGCGATGTCTCGTCTCACACAGACGTAGAGGCGACCAGGGAAGCTGTGGAGATGTCAGCCTCCCGGATGGACATTCGAATCCTAACCGCACCAGCCAGCAAATGCCAACTTACGGGCATGCCAGCCGCAGTGCTATTTTTTTTACGGATCGCCCCACTGAAGGGCCGTATTGATCCGCCCCACTGAAACGCCCTATGGAAATGCCCCACCTTGCTAAATGACATTTTGTATTTGAATTTGTTTAATGTTTGAGGGTGGGGGGGGGGAGAGGAGGGAAAGACACAACTGTCCGCTAGGTTGGCGGGGACGCACCGTTACGGTGTTAATAAGCCTATGAACACTGGTCGCCTTCCTGGCCAATGCACCCTGGCGGCAATATGGGTGGGGGGGGGGGGAAAGGGGAGGGTCGGGCGCAGAAAGACCGCTGCTGTACCATAACCCTAGCCGTAACGTTACAACTAACGGTCCTTAAAACTGAGCTAACAGATACACTCTGATCACTTCAAGAGCCTGATGTAGAGACCACCAGTGTATGCGTGTGTGTCTGTGGTGCGCGCCTGCGCGTTGCGTGTTTATTCCTGGCTGAAACCTCCCACAGATGAGACTGGCCTAAGTGATAGCAGCTTATCACGAGTTATCATTTTTTCGTCTCATAGACCTCAAACCACTTCAGTATGTGTGTCTACCCCACTAAACCGTCACCTCAACTCCCCCCCACCACCCCACCATCAGGTCGGCGACGCCTATGGTTTGACAGATAAAACGTTGACCCACTTTTAAAATGTTTTCTTCTTCTTCTTTCTAAAACAGGTTGGCGTCAAAACGAAATTTGAAGAGAAAAAAAAATAAAACCAACAGAGAACCGTTTAAATAAATCATATTTAAACAGGCTCATGCAGCGAACAAAACAGTCTCACAATTTTTCAGGGCCCCCACCACTTAGGGACGCTATTCACTATCTTCCTACTTCTCGTGTTCTTAGAATTCGTTCCCACCCTCCACGTCCGCCAACCCCTTCTAACCACCGCTCCCCCCCCCTCGCCCTTTCTCTTCACACAGTCAACACAGTTTAAGAAATAAAACCTGTGCCGAGATATAGGTCCTGTTATGACTTGCCAACTCAGAAATCAAAAAATGACTCGCAGAGATTAATTACCTTTCTTTTTAAGTTGTTTTCTTTTTTTTATATATATAAGTGCACCGACGATGTTGGTTTAAGATACTGGGAACAGATTTGTCGCCCCTCATCCCTCCCCCCCCCCCCCCGTCATGAACTGGTAAGGTGAATGTTCGTTTTGGGTGTAGGGTGGGTCGGTGTGTAGGGGGTACGGATAAGCGGAAGTTGTTCTTGAACACTATATTTTTTTTTATTTGTTTTTAAACTGAAGCAAGTGAAAATAAACAAACCAAAAAGAACAACAACAGTAGTTTACCCAGCGAAATGTTTTGTTTTTTTTTTAGAAATATTGTTGTTAGCTGGCTTAGAGCTTTTGTATTTTTGAACACAGTTTTCTTGAACTTTTGAAGCTATGAAATACAAACTAAAAATAAAGTAATGAAAGAAGGGCACCATAAAACAACAACATCTCATATTTACAGGTTACACACAGCTTCTCGACCCGTCAAAGACACGACGTATCCATGGTCCCAATCAGCCCCGAAGAGTGAAAATTCTACAGGAGGGGCCAGGCATTCTTCAGCAGGTGCCAGGCAATAGCGGGGGGGGGCAGGTAATGCATTTTATTAAGTAGAGCAAATAAGCAGAGGGGGCCAGACAAAACGCAGGGAGGCGGCCCCCTGGCCCGCCCCCCACACGCTACGGCCCTGGTCCCAATCCGTTAATAGGGGTGGGAAAAAACTAGGTGACCCTACCGCTGAGGCCCCACCGTACAGAACGAATTCCTATCCAAACCTGTTGTTTATATGGGCCCCAATTTGTTTGTATGGGCCCCAATTTGTTTATAAGGGCCCCAATTTGTTTATATGGGCCTCAGTTTGTTTATATGGGCCCGAATTTGTTTGTATGGGCCTCAGTTTGTTTATATGGGCCCCAATTTGTTTGTATGGGCCTCAGTTTGTTTATATGGGCCTCAATAGTTAGTTTTGCAAAAGGCCCTCACCTCCCCCAATATTTTAAAGGTCTCGGCATAGGACCCTCCCCTCCCACTCCACAGATCGTGACCATAGCGTTACTTCCAAGTCTTCGCTATTCCCACCCCCCCCCGGGTCTCCATCTGATTTTTAGTACTATATTGTGTATGAGTGTATGCTGTATGTTTGTATTGTTCAGGTTTCCTAGAAAGAAACAAAAAAAAAAAGATCTTGTCACCATATAACACTTCAGGGTCCACTTCCTGGAACGTTACGTGCGCCTGACCTTGATTCCCTCCCCCCCCCCTCTCAGCCCCTACGGGTCGACAAGTTCGTACGTGCAGTCAAGTTTGTGACGTAATTAAAAACGAAAACAAAAAAAAATCTGGGTCAATCAAGAAACGCGCAAACACAAACGAAGAAAAAAAAAATAAATATCAAAGGTAGAATCGGATGTAAGGAACCCCAGGTGACCCGGTCGTGCTTTTGTTTGTGACAGCCATCTGAATACTGGTACGGGTTCAAATCCAAGCGAGTCCGGTCTCCCCGTGGTGCCTCCATGGCTCTTTATTGAAGATATTGATATGGATGACTAGACGAATGTAAAGATAAAAGATAGAACAACACACATCTTAGAATATAGGATCCTATGCATTACAGGAACACACACACATTATAGGAACCCGCGTATTATAGGAACACATACAATACGGGAACACACACATTATAGGAACTCACACATTATAGGAACTGACACATTATAGGAACTGACACAATAAAGGAATCCTCGCATTATAGACAATATAGGAACTCACACAATATAGGAACACACACAATATAGGAACTCAGACAATATAGGAACTAGGGAGCGATCGATAATCGGATCGGTATCGGTATCGGACCGATATTGGCACTATCGGTTAATATCGGATCGGCCGATTGTTGTAGGGAATGACCGATAGTCGAACCGATATTGGCACTATGGGTTAACTATCGGACCGGCCGTTTTTTGGCTGCCGATACATTGTTTTTTTTTTTCACAACAGAGTTACAGAAAAAAAAATCAGTAAATAACCCAATTCTATAACCAGATCAGACAAGATTTAAAAAAAAGAAAAAAAAAACCCGTACACAGAAATTGTCACGTCTACAAAAATTGCATCAGAGATATGACCTTGAAACAATAGGATAGGCATTTCTTAATTCTATTGTATGACCTTGAATGATATAATTAGTGAACATCTGTGTGGGAAGTTGGGGGGAGGGGAAGGTAAACAAGACACGCGTGGGCGAAGTGTTACAAAATATGTGAATATGGGTTGACATACGTCATACAGCACGAGAAAAACACGTGTTTGGCATTGTTGTTGCTTAATTAATTACGTCAACAAAATAGGGGGAGGGGGAGTCAGAAAATTTTTGACAATTGTTGACAAGGGGGAGGGGGGGAGGTCAAGAAAAGTTGACGTCACAATGTTACTTTTTTAAATTTAATATAATTACTTAATAAATAGGAAAATTAAGCAGCGTTTGTAGTTCTGTGTTACACACTCGCTTAACATTCAGTATTTTAATTAAACTAACTATATTCCTACTAATTTTGCCACATAAACATTTTGGAAGCCACCTTTTTTTGGGGGAGGGGTAATCAAATGTTGACGTAATTCTATAGGGGGGGTCTCTGGAAGTTTGACAAGTTGTTGACAAGGGGGAGGGGGGAGGTAACAAATCGCCAAAAATTTGTTGACATAAATAATGGACAGCCCCTAAAAAGAAAATATCGGTATCGGTATCGGTAAAAATGCTGGGGGAAAATATCGGTATCGGACTATCGGTAAAAAGGCATATCGGTTGCTCCCTAATAGGAACCCACACACTGTAACAAGTCAAATGTTTGTTATTGCTGGTTGATATCAACTACCTCCGTCTTATTCTGAATGCCGGCTTGCAAAAAATAAAAAAAATATCTCCCCATATTTGCTAAAACTAAAACAAACTCATTTTTTTTTCACCAGAGCAATAGATGCTAACTAAATATGGCAAACACTTCTTATGTAAAAATGTAGCAAATCATTATCAGCACATAGAGTCGGGCGATAGAAATCTCCGATATGTAAAACAAATCCCAACAGTGGCTATCTGAGTATAAAATTTTTGAGAACCGTTGCATTGAGTCCAGACGTATTTTTTTTTTTTTTTGAAATATGAACTGTTGAAGACATAATGCTAAATAATAGAACAAATTTATATGACGGCGATACAAAATTAGAGATAATTATAACACGTGATAAATGAATTCATAGAGTTATTGGGGGAGTAACGCAATAATCTGTGACAATCTGTGACATCTCGTCATGTCATGTCGGGAAAATGTCACAACTTGAAGAGCAGATCAGCATGTATAATGGGGTTGGGTCTTTATAATGATACACACAAAAATTACTATTATGTGTGTATTTTATAAAGGGTTCACTGGAATGGAACAAAACTGAAATACAACGAGGTGGATTCGGTCGTGTGCCTGCTTGTGTGTGTGTGTGTGTGTGTGTGTGTGCGTGCGTGTGTGTATGTGTGTGTATATATATATATATATATATGTGTGTGTGTTTATGTGTCAGATTATATAACATTTTGTTTGTGAACACATTGGTGTCTTTAAAATAGAAGAAACTATAAAAAACGGCAGTGATGAAGTCTGAACTTGTTGCTAAGTTCGTGTTTGAATAGATGTTGTTTAGTAATCGCTTGACTGCGTCTCTTTACTTAGTTTATTTTTTCTTCTTTAAGGTTTTTGTTTATGTATGTGTTTATGTTTATTTATGTATGTATTTTTTTGTTTATTTATGTGTTTGTGTTTGTTTATCTTTGTGTTTGTGTATTTTTATGGATACCGCATTGATTTACGTCAAGTTTATTAAGTCAGACTGCTTCTTCTTCTTCCTTTGGCTCTACAGCCCATTTAGGGCCCTGGCCTGCCATACTACACTTCTCCACTTTTCCCGATCCATGGTCTTCTTCCTCCACTCTCTCACTCCTATGGCTTTAAGGTCTTTCTCCACTTCCTCCAACCATCTGCTTCTTGGCCTGCCTTTAGGCCTTTTCTCATTAGGTGTTGTCTTATAAATCGTTTTTGGACCTCTGTTGTTTTCCATTCTTTCTATGTGCCCTACCCACCTTAATCTATTCATTTTAATTTCAGTTGTTATATTTGGTTCTTCATACAGTTCGTACAGCTCTGAATTGGTTCTACTTCTCCACTCGTTATTGTCCTTTACTGGCCCATATATTTTCCTAAATATTTTCCTTTCCCAAGTGTTTAGCATATTTTCTGCTTGTTTGCTGATGGTCCATGTTTCGCTACCATATGTTACTGCTGGCCGGATCATTGTCTTGTATATGGTTTTTTTAATTTTTCTGGAGATCAGTCTGTTTTTCAGTATTTTATGCAGTGTATAATATATTCTGTTCCCTACTTCTATTCTGTTTTTTATCTCTATCATTATATCGTTTTTCTCACTTATGGTTGATCCCAGGTATTTAAAGTTTTCTACTCTTTCAAATGCTCTATCACTGATTTTGAAAAATTTTTCTCTTCCTTCTTTTTCATTTCTTTGTAACAGCATATATTCTTTGTTTCGTTTACTGTTAAACCTGCTTTCTGAGCTGCTGTTTCTAATTCTATGTATGCTTTTGCTATATCCTTGCTTTGCTTTCCTATCAATGTTATGTCATCAGCATATGCAAGGTATTGGATGGGTTCTGTAAATATTGTTCCTGTTTTCATAGGCTTTGTTTTTTCACTTCTGAGGTAGTGTGTTATAGTTCCTCGCTTATCCAACTGTACGTTTCTTATGACTTTTTCTAGGGTTAAGTTGAAAAGTATGCACGAAAGGGAGTCTCCTTGTCTAAGTCTTTGGTTTACTTTGAATTCTCTTGAGCTTTCCCCTTGGATTTTCACTTTGCTTCTTGAGTTGTTTAATGTCATACGTACTAGTCTAATGAGCTTGTTGGGGATACACAACTCCTGCAATGTTTTGTAAAGATAATTTCTATTGATGCTGTCATATGCCATCTTGAAATCTATGTACAGCTGATGTAGGTTTATATTATGCTCATAACATTTTTCTAGAGTGTTTCGAAGGGAAAAGATGTGGTCTGTGGTTGCTCTGCTAGGCCTGAAACCACATTGATAGTCACCTAATACTGTTTCACTGAAATTCCCTATTCTGCAGGCTATTATTTTTGTTAGTATTTTATAAACAGTGTTGAGAAGTGAGATTCCTCTGTAGTTGTTGCAGTTAAGTTTCGAACCTTTCTTGTGTAGCGGAACTATTAAGGCTGTTTCCCATTCTGTTGGCATTATCTCTTCTTTCCATATTTTATTGACCATCCTGTGTATTTCTAAGTGTAGTGTGCGTCCTCCATATTTGAGTAACTCAGCATTTATGTTATCTTCTCCTGGTGCTTTATTGTTTTTGGTCTTTTTAATAATATTATTTATTTCTTCTATGGTTGGTTCTTCTATTTCTGCCCCATCGTCCTCTGCAATGTTTGGTACATCATTTTCGCTGTCAGTTTTAATGTTCAGCATTTCTTCAAAATATTCCGCCCACCTTTCTAGAACCATTTCATTTTCAATAAGCAGGTCGCCTGATTTGTTAAGACACATGTGAGGTCTTGCTTGGAAGCCGTTACTTTCCTCTTTGATGGCCATGTACATTTTTCTTGTTTTTTTTTTCTTTTGAGTATTCCTCTAGTTTTACTAGTTTTCCCTTTCCCCATTCACGTTTTTTCTTTCTGCATATTTTGGTGGCCTTCCTTCTAGCCTCAGTGTATGCGTGAGTTGACTTTCTTGTTGCTTTTTGTAGCATTATTATCCTCAATTTGTTTCGTTCTTCCACTTCTTTTTTGCATTCATCGTCATACCATTCAGCTCTTTTCTTCTTTTGCTTGTACCCTATGACACTTTCCGCTGTGTTTTTTATGGTTTGTTTAATCTTTTCCCAGTGGCTATTTAGATTTTCAGTATTATCTATATCTAGTGTTTCTAGTTTGCTTTTAATTTCTTGTGCATATTTTTCTTTTGTTTGTGGCTCTTTGATTAGTTTTTCACAGTCAAATTGGTTTGTTATCTTTGCTTTTGTGTTGTGAAAGATACTTATTTTTTGTCTATACTTTATTTTGACTAACATGTGGGCTGTGTCGGCATCTGCTCCTCTGAAGCTTCTGACATCTTGAATATCTGAACCATGTCGCCTGTCTATTAGCACATGATCTATTTGATTTCTTGTCACCCCATCTGGTGACCTGCATGTTTCTTTGTGTATTCCTTTGTGTGGAAACTTAGTGCTACTAATAGTCATGCCTTTGCCAGATGCAAAATAAATCAGACGCGTTCCATTATCGTTGCTTTCTTCATGTAGACTGTAGCTTCCAATTGTCTGTCTGTATACTGTTTCTTTGCCAATCTTAGCGTTGAAGTCTCCTAACACTAATTTGATATCATGTCTAGGTGCTTCTTCATATAACCTTTCTAGGGCATCATAGAATTCCTCTTTGGTATTCCCTTCTGAATCTTCAGTGGGTGCATGGGCACATATTAGGGTCATATTGAACATTTTGCCACGAATCCTGAGGCTGCACAATCTTTCATTGGTTGGTTTAAAGCCAATTATTTGATTGAGGATGTTTTTCCTGACAGCAAAACCTGTTCCTAATGTATTTGTGGTGTTTCCACTATAAAAGATGGTATACTCTGTTGTTTTTAGTATGTCTGAATTTTTCCATCTGATTTCTTGGAGTGCTGCTATTTTTATTTTAAATTTTCTAAGCTGTTCAGTGAGGCGGGTTAGGGCTCCTGCTCTGTATAGGCTTAACACGTTCCAAGTCGCTAGCCAGTAATCATGTCCGTGATCATGCGAAGGTCGGTTTCCAT
>JAGDYQ010000015.1:5464672-5469672 GCA_021962125.1 Bulinus truncatus | reverse complement strand
TTAGTACAGTCATTACAATTATTACATTCATTATATATTTATTACAAATTAGTACAGTCATTACAATTATTACATTCATTATTTTTATTACAAATTAGTACAGTTATTACAATTATTACAGTTATCATAGTTATTTCAATTTTACATGTGCTTGTTTATTTTACGCATGTTTTGTTCAGACCACGCACAATCAGTAACTGATTGTAGATTGTTGACAATCGAGTAGAGCTCACCTGTCGCACGACCTTCAGTCATACGCTCCTGACAGTAAATAAAACCTCCTGTCTGCTGAAGTGTGGAAACATGATTCTGTATCCCACGTTGTCCAAAGAACGTTGATAATAAATATAACTGTTTCGGGTTGGGGATGTAGGCAAAGTACCAGTCAGTTTAAATTTCTATCAAATGTATCTCATGCCCCCCCCCACCCACACCCACACCCATACACCCCTATCTCTGAATGTCTATCCCTGGGGCCTACTAAATCTAAAAATTACATCCCTGAGTCAAGAGAATGACAATTTTGAAAGATAGAAAAAGTTTCTTCCTGGTTGTTCACTGTAGATACATAAGTAAAGTTTCGTAGTCTATTGACTTACATCATCTGTAACATTTGGGAAAACAAAACAACAACATTTATTTAAACATGGAGTCCGGTGAAGAATTATTTTAAAATTCATAAAAATGCTAATCAATCGATTTGGTTCGAGTTTTTTTTTTTTTTGTAAAGAAAAAAATTGCATTGTTTCCTAACATTTAAAAAACATATACCATCGATTTAAAAATTTTACTTTTAACACTTTGTTTCTGAAACAAATAATTATTCTTTAGCTTGACCCACATAACTCTTTAGTATTTTGAACTAATCGTTCAAATACATAGACTGAAAAAAAAAGAACAAAAGGTTACACAAAAAAAAATCGACCTAGTTACAAACATGACCTACAAAAATAAACGAGAGAACAACAGCAGACGCTGAGCCTGACCTATATACAAAAAAAAAAACTCAAAGTCTTTTTATTATTTTTTTTTCCTTTACTTATTATCTGGGAGTTTAGTAGCCTTTAAATACGTTCGATCAATGGTCCACATCTCTGTAAGGTAACAGGACCCATAAACCTTTCAGGTATTAGGCCAAATGGTGGAAGGGAAGGGGGGTTGGGTGGGTGGGGGGGGGGGAAGGTCTCATACATGTAGTATATAAGGGGGGTGGGGGGGTACGGTCGGTTACTGATGGATTTACTTAGTAGTGTGGGCCATGATCGGTCCCGGGGGAGAGGGTGGTGGGTGGGGGGGAGAGGTTATGGGCTCTCTCTATATGTCTATCCCAGGTAAAAATAGTGCATCGATGGTTCGGAAAATGGGGTCTAAGGGCGGGGAGGTCGTGTTGGGAGAGCAGGGAGCAACGCAACACCCCCCTCCACACACACACACACACACCAACCTGCGCATATCGACGAGACAAAAGGACGACGACATATGTAGGCTACTCAGTGAGTAGCCACGTGACAATATTTGTGTACAGGTGTGATAGCGAATGTGTATGTACGTGTACACATTGTTCGTTGTCCCCCCCCCCAACACACAGTTCCAATAAATTCTTCCTTAAACGGAGCACGACGTAATTACATGTTCAGAAATCTTGATGGGAGTTCGTCTTATCAAATAAAACAAAAAAAAAATGTATGTACTAATGTGTTTTGTGTGTGTGTGTGCCCGCCGCTAAGTTCTAAAAATAACTGGAGATCTAATCTTGATTAAAACAGGACACCAAACTCCGCCATTTTGAAGTGCCCTATTTCTTAATAGAAAGAAAATATACGTAGTGCATTTTTGATGACGTTATTTCATAAATATTAATATACTCTTGTTGAGAAATCTCTGAACGAGATTATGAATTTAAAAGCAATGAGCTATATGGGCATATAATATTACCCACTGGTAAAGTTCCCTTAGCCCTAGCGGACCAGGGGGGGGGCATATAAGATGTATAATTCATCCGTTCCTATAACCTCGACATATGAAGAGATTGTGTGGTTAGCACAACGCCCAGCCACCTTTTACTTACCCAACTCAAGTCAGGTACTCATTTAAAGCTGGGTGGACTTGTGTGACGATTTCACCTCGGAAAAATTCCCATGGTTCTCATAGAGGATTCAACCCATAACTCTCATGTCTCAATAACTACACCACTCACTCGGCCATCCTTCCCACATATTACCCGCTAGATAAATATATAAAAACCTAACCTTAACCCTATAATATACATTACTAGCTGTACCCTTCAAAAACCTTTGCATAGAGTTATATCCCCTTAGGCTTGATCGGTAGGCTAGGCTATTTTTTTGGTTTCGGGCGAATCCGATTTTTTTCATGATTGTATTTTAAACTGGAATACTGTTGTATTAATTCTTTACTTTCGATTTAACGCAGAACCCAAATCGCTTGTATGTATATTATTTTTTACCTCTAGTAGTGTTTACCCATCGATTAAGCCATCCCCGACTTCAACTTCTACTTGACCTTCAGCGGCAAACTGGGGCCGAGCAAAAAATGGTTGTTGTAATAAAAAGATGCAGCAGGGGTGGGGGTGGGGGGGGGGGTCACCCGCTTTGATGTGATTTTGTTAAACCAAAGAAAATAATTGTTTACTTTTCAAATGCCCCCCCCCCATTACTACAACTGGGGGCAGGTTCTCTTGTGGGCCGCACTGCTATTGATGACCTTAAGCGTTACTTTACATATGCACTCATCATCAACTCACTTTCTTCACTTTTCAATAGCGTGCGCCGCATAAACTTTTTTTGAATTCCCTACAGCATTACATTGAAAGGCAGTGAGCGCTCGACTGTCAACATGAAAGCCCCGGGTTCGATCCTCGGTGAGAACCAAGAGTTTTTTTTTTTTTTCAAGTCAAAAAAATTGGTTATAAAGTCCCTTAAGTCAACATGGGTACCTGACTTTAATTTGGGAAGAAAATGCGGCTGGGCGTTATGTTAACCACACAATTCCTTCATAGGCTGAGGTTAATGAAACAGTTGAATTCATCACTTCATCTGGCCAAATTACCCATTAAGGTTAACGAAACTGTGGAATTACCTTTTTCAATCACCTGTGATCGATTTTCTTTTCCATTTACTATTTAAGAAAACAACAACTTTCATACAACTTTAATAACAACTTGATAATTTTATTAATTCGTTTCATTTACTCTATACACTTTTTTTTATTACTTTATCATAAGAGAAACAAAGACAAACGTAACTAAACCCCCTTTGGCGCCTCGAATACTGCAGCACCAGGCATAAGAAACGGACGCAACTCAGGGTCAACAAATATGTTACTTGGTTTAAAAAAACAAACAATAAACAACTGATATCCCAAATAAACAGTCAGATATTATGTATTCCCTGTGTGTATTCTGTTTCTGTCTTCCTATAAACTGTCTTGGTTATCCCGGATTACACGCAATGAATAAAATCAATCGCCGTAACATCAAAAAGTCTTCTGGACGTGTGCTCCGTGACGTCTATTGTCTCAATGTTGACGTCTTCCTCGTGTCAGATGTTTTCAAACATTTCATGAGTCAGTGTACAGCAGACGACCGACGATCAAAAAAATTGAACTTGTTTATTGTTCGTCTACGACCTGTCACTTAAAGGTGGAAGGTCAAAGTGCAAAGTTGTGTGTGTTTATGTGTGTTTGGTGGGTGTTTTGGGGTTGGGGGGGGGGGGGAAGGCAGAAATGTTTATCCGAAGAAATAAAATGCATCACATCTGCACACCAAAGTTTATGTTCATTTACTATGCTGGCGATCAGACGTGGATTAAAAAACGCAGAGGATTAAAAAACAATGATGGGCCCCATCATGGGGGGCTTAACAACAACGACAAAAAAATGTCAAATGTTATTTTAAAATCTTGTGGGGCCCTTAAGAACTCGGGGTCTAGGGCGCCGCCCACTCCCCGACGCGCCTACCATTAAATCCGCCTGTGCCGGCAGTGGCGTAGCTGACGACTTAGTGACCACTACACATCTATATCTCAAGTAAGAAAACCATGAATCAAATACGTTCACCACCTCTATGCTGAGAAACTTTATACCCTAAGGCTACTCCTCCCCCCTCCCCCAGGCGCAGTCCTCGTGGGGAAATATTTTGGCGCCGCTGTATGATGGATGGCCCAGTGACAACTGGCAACCTTAACAATATGAAATTTTTGCGCCCATTTTTTTTTATTATAAACTCATCGAAAATTTCACGATTATATGAATTCAAATAAAAAAATAGATGGCACGTGCAACACGGTCAACTGGCCGAGTTACCTGACAACTTGAGTGACCACCGTCCAGCAGTGATAACCATCTTAGTGGCCTCCCCCTCCCCCCCCCACCTCTGTAAGATTTACAATGAAAGTATCGATGCCATAGGGCAGTGTATAGAGGGTAGAGTGGCCCATTCATCGTCAGCACACACGGGCGATCTATTAGCTAGTGCACTCTTATTTATCATTAATGATTATGTCTTCAACGGGTTTCCTGACCTGTCTTGTCCGTCACGAATTGCAAAAAAAAAATTAAAAAATAATAATTTATTTTTTTATCTAGCATGCCAGATAAGTGGGGCGGATGGCCGAGTGCTGTAGATACTCGACTGTCGACTTGAGAGTCCCTGTGTTCGAACCTCAATGAGAACCATGAGAATTTTTCTAGGTGAGATTTGTTTGAAAGTCGTCCCACAAATCCACCCAGCTTTGTATGGGTACTTAGGGAAGTAAAAGGCGGCTGGGCGTTGTGCTAACCACACAATCCCTTCATGTGCCGAGGTTATAGAAACATGAACTCTATCCTTCATCTGCCCCGATGGCCCGTTTAGGCTAAAGGAAACTTTACTTTCTTTTTTATGTCAGACAAACAGTAATACACAATATTAGAAAGTATGATGTTTTAAAAACAAAGTTATATACAAAAAAATTAGAAAAGACAATTGTATCAAGACAGTA
>JAGDYQ010000015.1:5437172-5459672 GCA_021962125.1 Bulinus truncatus | reverse complement strand
ATATATATATATATAGAGAGAGAGAGAGAGAGAGAGAGAGAGAGAGGGAGACAGACAGACAGAGAGAGAGAGAGAGAGAAAGAAAGAAAGAGTTAAAGAGAGAGAGAAGAGAGAGAGAAAGAAAAAGATAGTTAGAGAAAGAGAGAGGTCAGAGAGAAAGAGAGAGAGAGAAAAAAAGAGAGAGAGAGAGGAGGGAGAGAGAGAGATAGATAGAGAGAGAGAGAGAGAGAGAGAGAAGAGAGAGACAAAGAGAGAGAGAGAGGGAGAGAGAAAATAGAGATAGTTAGAGAGAGAGAGAGAAAATAGAGAGAGTTAGAGAGAGAAAGAGAGAGTTAGGGAGAGAGAAGAGAGAGAGAGGGAGAGAGATATATATAGAGAGAGAGAAAGAGAGAGTTAGAGAGAGAGAGAAGAGAGAGAAAAAGAAAGAGAGAGAGAGAGAGAGACAAAACAAACCATACATTTTGAAGCACTGAAAGATTTTGATCTTTTTTTTCCAATCGAGTCATCCAAAGCTGTGGACTGTGGGGTGGGGGGATGGGTGTGTGTTTCTGTGATAATAATGGGGGGGGGGGGAGGGGGGTGCATTAAAAAACGAGGGTAAGTCTTATTATTTTTTTACGGGCAATTAAACTAACAGAAGTTAGTTATCCTTTTTTTTAAAAAAGAAAAGAAATTATTTTGTTAAAAATCTAACCCTTCTTTTTTTTCCCCTGCCCGCCACGCCCCCCCCCCACCGCGATATATACACACTACCCTCACCTTCGGTTGGGAGCATTCACCTGTTGCCTGGTACAGACATTCTTTACAGTATCGTCATTACCTGGATATTTTTGGGGTTTTTAAACGGAGTGAGTAGAGGGGAGGGAGAGGAGATGATAGGCGGTGGGGGAGGGGCTTCACATTAGCATGGCTGTCTGTCTGTCTGGCTGGTGGGTGGTGCATTTAGAAGAGTTCTCACACTTATTTATCAATACACGCTTTGAAGTCGGAGCTCAATGTGCGAGTGAATGTGTGTACATATGTATGTGTGTGTGTGTATGTGCGCGCGCGCGCGTGAGTGTGTATGCATTTTTATTAAAGACAATATTTTCAACAAAAATAACAACAACAACAACAAACTATCAGACTTTGAACTGGGTACAAAAAAAAATGGATGGCGTTTAACCTGCGAAAATGAATATCACACGGTAAGATTAAGGTCGAACTTCTTATGTGTGTGTGTGTTATCTCATGCCAGTTATTGGCTAGGCGAAAGTTTTGCCAAAGGACGTATGACCGTATTGATACACCGGGTCGTTTGTTTCGGGTATGCAAGAGCGTGTCTGGGTGGGGTGGTAAGGGGCGTGGGAGTGAGTCTTAAATGTAGTCCTCCCCCCCCCCCCGACCAACACGTGATCCGTATGTAGAATAAAACCCAGTTTAGTGTAGAATACAATCCAGTTTCTATTTTTAGCAGACATGAAATGTGTCACTCATTTATGATAAACGGACGGGGAGTGGCGCGTCCATCTAACACATTGTATGCACACACACACACGCATATATATATATATATATATATATATATATATATATATATATATATATATATATATGTGCGTGTGTGTGTATGTGTGCATGTGATTTGTACTGGTTATCTATTGTGACATATATTATGAAATGATTTGACCCTTCAATACTGTGTGACTTTTTCATTTATTACTGTTTCAGTTTGACATTTCGTGGGGATCTACATTGGCCTCCCACTCCCCGGGTGGTGAAGTCGGCATTTTGTGGGGAGGGGTTCATTGAAGTGATTTTATGGGATGTATGCCGGGGGGGGTAGGGGTAAAAAAATAGCACGGTACAGCAACATGAAACATTTGAGGGTTAGGGGTAAATAGGGGGGGGGGACAATCAATCAATCAATCGTTTTAGACTTTTAATAAATACATGTTAATTTATTATTTCACACTTGAACCTGTGTGTGTGTGTGTGGGTGTAGTGTGTGGGTGTGTGTAAGTTTGAGTTTGTTTTGTTTTTTAATTTAATTTGCAGATAAACAACCGATGAACGGAGTCAGTGTTCAAGGTTAAATGGAACAAGTTAATAAAGTTTGAACTATTTGTTGACTGGAGAGTGAAAATACAGTTTTTATAAGAAAAGTTTTACTTTTTTTCTTTAAAAGAAAGGATAAGTGAAATTTTAAAAATCAAAATAATAATAAAATGTAGAGGTGTACAAAGTAGTTTCTTTTTTTATTCCCGGTTGTTTACTTGCCGGAGAAGTCAGTCAACAACAGACAAAATATCTAGGTCAATAATGTTTTCATCACATCGCTTTTTGTCTACCATTACATTTTCATTCAATTTTTGTTAATGAATGTAAAAGAAAAAAAGAAAATTCTAAAAAAAAAAAATGAAATAAACCTGATGTTTGCTCAATCTCACTAATGGTGGGGGGGGGGGGGGGGGGAGATGCCAGTACATTCGGGGAGGGGGGGAGGGTATGTATTCATATCTGCCTATCTGTACAGAGCCGTTGTTAGGGTTATTGGTTGGGTTGTTGGTTGGGATTGTTGGTTGGGTTGTTGGTTGGGTTGTTGGTTGGCTTGTTGGTTGGGTTGTTGGTTGGGATTGTTTGTTGGATTGTTGGTTGGATTGTTTGTTGGATTGTTTGTTGGATTGTTGGTTGGATTGTTGGTTGGGTTGTTTGTTGGATTGTTGGTTGAATTGTTGGTTGGATTGTTTGTTGGATTGTTTGTTGGATTGTTGGTTGGATTGTTGGTTGGGTTGTTTGTTGGATTGTTGGTTGGGTTGTTCGTTGAATTGTTGGTTGGGTTGTTGGTTGGGTTGTTGGTTGGGTTGTTGGTTGGATTGTTGGTTGGGTTGTTGGTTGGGTTGTTGGCTGGGTTGTTGATTGGGTTGTTTGTTGGATTGTTGGTTGGATTGTTGGTTGGGTTGTTCGTTGGTGTATTGGTTGGGTTGTTGGTTGGGATGTTCGTAAGCTGTTGGTTGATTTGTGGTTGGGAAGGTAGCGCTAACCATATTTCATAGTAACATTTACTGGAAGAGGGCCCTTTGGAAATGAACATTTCCTAGATGGCGTATCTACAACAACGTCTATATGTCTATTTATGTATCCGGCTGTCTATCTATTCTATTTATATGTGACTGTTAGTGAATACTCATGTATGTGTGTATTACTCAGACGTGACTCTCGTTTACAAAGGGTTAAAATTTGAAAATATTTATGATAGTTTTTAATGCTAGAAGAATGTTGACACCATCGCAAAAGAAAGACACATACAAAAGAGACGACGCCCAAGAGACAGACCAAGATTTGTGTATCGTCTGCAAGACTGTATTCATTTTCAAGAATCTTTCTTCATGACCTTGGAGTTTAACCTTTCCTTGCCATGATATTGTGTTTGCTCAATGTAAGCTGATCCTACATCACCAGGCAAGCCCCCCCCTCCCTTCCTTATAACTTGCGCCCTCAGTTATTCTGCAAATCCCCTCCTCCACCCCCCCCAAGCATGGCGCCCGAAACTACCTCCGAGAAAAAAATACAATGTTTTAAAGTTTATAAAAACAATTAAATAATACATGTATTAATTTGTGTTGAATTGAGGCTCGAGATATGGTGAAGATGTTCAGAATGTTTTGGAGATGTTCGGAATGTAGTGGAGATGCTCAGAATATAGTGGAGATTTTCAGAATATAGTGGAGATCTTCAGAATATAGTGGAGATGTTCCGAATATAGTGGAGATGTTCCGAATATAGTGGAGATGTTTACTTTGTGTTCAGCGGATCGAACGAATATTATTCATGTGTTGTGGAAAGGCTTTACCCTTATAGTGGGTTATGGACGGTATAATTGTGTCTATTTACCTGTCTATCAATCAGTAAGTCTGCCTGTCTATCATTCAGTGAGTCAGTTTCTCTGATCTATCTCTCTCTCCTTATCCTCCCCATGCCTGCCTCTCTGTCAGCATGTCTGTCTATCAGTAAGCAGGTTGACCTTATCTAGCGCAGTCTCTTTGCCCTATTAGGAAAAAATAAACATGTAATGAACCGGTGAGGCAAGTGACGGGGACGGGAGGGAACCCGGGGGGGGGTTATGTGGTCATGTGATTGTTTTTATTTTATTCCCAGGTAACATGCTTGATACACAACTACCTTTCCTTCTTTCACTCCCTTTTACACACACACACACACACACAGTGAACACCACAAAGTAACTATGTTCCACCGTTCAGCTAATTAACTCCCTTGGATTAAAAACTTACAAGATAAGTACAATGTAGGAATGTTAGAGAAAAAAAGGCGGTTTGGGGGCGGGGTGGGACAGACTGGTCTTTACTTAACCCCATCAAACATTTGAAAAAAAACAACACTTTAGAAAACGTTTTAATCTGTCTGGGGGTAATTATCTTCTTGAGCACGCCCCGTCTACAGCAATGAACCGTGTCGACCCCATTGGGGTGCCCTCAACCCTGACATCTACATTTTATTTAAAGGGGCTTTCATTTGCTACATGGTCTACAACAAACTAGATCGGCTGACGAAATTACGCTTTAAGGTGGCCTCTGTGGGTATTGATGGACTCTGTCGCTATTGTGGCCTCTGTCGCTATTGGTGGTCTCTGTAGCTATTGATGGTCTCTGTAGCTATTGGTGGTCTCTGTAGCTATTGGTGTCCTCTGTAGCTATTGGTGGTCTCTGTGACTATTGATGGTCTCTGTGACTATTGGTGGTCTCTGTAGCTATTATTGGCCTCTGTAGCTATTGGTGGTCCCTGTAGCTATTGGTGACCTCTGTAGCTATTGGTGGTCTCTGTAGCTATTGGTGGTCTCTGTAGCTATTGTGGCCTCTGTCGCTATTGTGGCCTCTGTAGCTATTGTGGCCTCTGTCGCTATTGTGACCTCTGTAGCTATTGGTGTCCTCTGTAGCTATTGTGGCCTCTGTCGCTATTGGTGGTCTCTGTAGCTATTGGTGGCCTCTGTAGCTATTGGTGGTCTCTGTAGCTATTGGTGGCCTCTGTAGCTATTGGTGGTCTCTGTAGCTATTGGTGGTCTCTGTGGCTATTGCTGGCCTCTGTAGCTATTGGTGGTCTCTGTGGCTATTGATGGCCTCTGTAGCTATTGGTGGTCTCTGTAGCTATTGGTGGTCTCTGTAGCTATTGGTGGTCTCTGTGGCTATTGGTGGCCTTTGTAGCTATTGTGGCCTCTGTCGCTATTGGTGGTCTCTGTGGCTATTGGTGGCCTCTGTGGCTATTGGTGGCCTCTGTAGCTATTGGTGGCCTCTGTGGCTATTAATGGCCTCTGTAGCTATTGATGGCCTCTATTTGTAACCATTGATGGCCTGTGTTTGTAACCATTGATGGCCTCTGTAACCATTGATTGCCTCTATCTGCAGTTATTGAAATTTACAGGAATCGTCAGAAATTTGAGAACCACCCAATGCTATTTTTCTTTGTTGTTATTGTTGTTGTTGATTTTTAAATGCGCTCAAATCATCTGTCTCTCGCTGTAGTTCAATGAATTTTACAACACAAAGCTAGAAAAGAAGGAAAAAAAGGGGAAACTTTACCCAACGGCTCACCTGGGTGAAGGACACGTGTAATTCTGTGTATGTGTGTGCATGTGGTGGTGGTGGGGGGGTGTCATCAGTCACTGGTCCACCCCTTGTTATGACCATCTTAAATTAATCTCTGGTCAGGAGAGTTCAAAGGTTCTCTCCCCCTCCCCCCCCCCAAGTCGTCTGCTGCTGCTCGTCTACTGATCCGGGCTACTGGGCCCTCACTCGTGGCCTGCGTTTGAACGCCCGGAGGTTCCCGAGGGTCATTTGAACTTTATTTATGATGTCTGCCGCGAGTCCCTGGTGGACAGACGATCAACCAGTCCAGCTCGTGTCTTTTGCTGTGGCGATGGTCAATTTAACTCGAATGTCTGTTATGACTGGATATCTCTGAACCGTCTCTCTCTAGAGCGTTCGCCACTCACTCTTTCTCTCTCTCTCTCTCTCTCTCTCTCTCTCTCTATATATATATATATATATATATATATATATATATATATCCCTTCACTCCCCCCTCTCTCTCTCCCTTCACTCTCCTCTCTCTCTATCTCCCTTCACTCTCTCTCTCTCTCTATTTCTCGTCACTCTCTCTCCTCTCTTTATATATGTATATATCCCTATACTCTGTCCTCTCTCTCTCTCTCTCTTTTCCTACTCTCTCTCTCTTCTCCCTCTCTTTCTTCCCATACTCTCTCTCTTTTCCCATTCTCTCTCTCTCTCTCTCTCTCTCTCTCTCTCTCTCTAGCACCCATACAATCCTACACATACAACCACCCGATGAATTAATTTCTTGCATGTAAGCAGTTTTTCCCCATTTTATGCTGAACGAGAAAATGTATGTCTGTCTGTGTTTCGACCTCATGACTCTAAACTCTAAAAGAAAGTTCATTTTGAGCCCATTGCCCAGTCAGATACTTTCCCCCACTGGCCTGGCCTAACGTGTAGGAAGCGGATTACGGTTGGTATCGGCCCCGGGCGTCGAAGAAAAAATATTGGGCCGCATTAAACTGTGAGAGAATAGTGTGTTTGTGTGTGTGTGTGTGTGTGTGTGTGTGTGTGTGTGTGTGTGTGTGTGTGTGGGGGGAGAAGTTACATGTTAAACATTTTTTTCAAATAATTAAAACTTATTGCTACAGATGTTATTATTATTATTGTTATTATGAGATGAAATAGGGGTTTGTGTGTGGGGCTTCTCACGGCGTTAGGGAACTGTGGCTGAGCCCAGTGCACCCTCCGTTAGATCCGTCTCAGATCTCGCAAAGCCTTTGATTGGAGGAACGAACCCACGGCTGACTTCAAATATACAACATGCATTAATCAAGAGGCAAACCCATAGCAAACCATACATACACACACACACAAACATATCAGCTCTCGCTCGCATAAAACACCAGCATACACACCAGCATACACACATACACACAAAGAGGTAGAACAAAAATGGCCTTGACTAGAATTTGATGTTGATTTTTCTATTTTACTTTGTTTTAAGCCAGATTTTGTCAAAATTCGGTCCGAGGGCCACATCCGGTCCGCCGGATAGTTTAATCCGGTCCGCTACCCGCCATTAGTGAAGAACATCACTTTGAATTGTCAAACTATTCTTGGCCCGGCCCGCTGGTCAAATTATAAACACAACGTGAGCCTCGATTCATAAAGTTTGCCCACCCCCTGTTCTAAACGGTTCGCCTCTCCAAAGGAATGGCTCTTTCAAGTCTCTTTTTTGGTGGCTCTAAATGACTCTCTCCTACCAGCACTGACCAAGCAATCCATTCTATTACCAATGAATCACTTCAATTAACCTCCGCATGTGGTCAGTTTTTATCTTGTAACCATCTTGTCTCGTTCTGCTGATAGGAAGTGAGGCATAGACCAGCGGTCAGCAGACGCCATGTTGATAGCTCAATTTTAAACATATTCCCGCCCTCTGCTTCTCTCTAAGTCTGCGACAAATAAACTCGACTATAATACCAGTATTTAATATTATAATACCGGTATTTAATATTATAATACCGGTATTTAATATTATAATACCGGTATTTAACTGTATGCCAGCCTTTTGAGTTAAACTGTTTTAATCATGCAAACTTTCAACATGATTTTTTTTCTTAGAACATTAGTGATAAAAAAAATATCTGCTATATCTTAAAAAAAAATACCTCTCCCCATCTCTTATACAGAAAGGCGCTACCTTACCAGTTTATACTTTGTAGAATCACAAGGCAAAACACATCTTCCTTCCAGGGACTTTCTCGGATTACTTTCAAATAATGAAGTACATCTTGGATAGATAGATAGATCGTTTGACCAATCGATAGATAGATAGATAGATAGATAGATAGATAGATAGATAGATAGATAGATAGATAGATAGATAGATAGATAGATAGATAGATAGATAGATAGATAGATAGATAGATAGATAGATAGATAGATAGATAGATAGATAGAGAGGCAATGCTCAAGTCTTTAGTCTTTCTTTGCCCATCGCCCCTTACCTGTCACCAACAGAGGCAATAACATCTGAAGCAACCTTTAGCAGCCTATATATGTATTACATTTTTTTAGTTATTAACGATGTTTTCTAAATCTTTTTGTTAATGACACCTAGCCCCACCCCCACGACTACGGGCACGGTTATGACCCCCATCCCCCCCCCCCGGTCTTTATCTGCCTGCATGTAATTTCCCCAAACGTATCTGTTTAAAAAAAAAAAACGTTTACCCACTCTGAATTATCAACCTAAACGAAATTTAAAATAAAAAAGTTAATTTGAATAGAAACAATGATTATAACAGTCATGGCCGCCTAAACTGTTGCCTTTCCACCCCCCCTCCCAACAAACCTTTTTAACTCCTTACCCTTTACAGCAACAATTAACATTTTCAAAACCAGAACACTGATATGTTTTTAAACGCATATCCACTGCCCCCCCCCTCCACCTTCCCCCCGCACCACCATTCTACCATCATGGTCCATCACAATTCCATCCACACCCACAGCTTGACTAAACGATTGAGGGGAAAGGGCGGAGTGGGGTTAATATCAGTAATAAATATTAATGGCAGGTGTTGATTCAGCCCACATTTCGCGGTGAGGGGGTGTAGGGTCGGGGGTGGTGGGAGGTGGGGATCGGGACATGCATGGCGCGTGTGCGAATGAAAGTATGCGTAATTGACTTGCAAAAGGTTAACGGCTGTATTAATATACCGCTCTTTGTTAAATAAATCGCCCCCCCCCCTTTTTTTCCCCAGACCCCACCCCCTCCCCCGTACCCCACGACACTTCCCCAAGCCCTAGAAAACCCACCATCTACGCCCCTTGGACACGTCTGCTCGTTAATTTCATTTTTAAGCTCGTGTTGGTGCCTGAACGAGGCGCTGAAAGAATCGTGGCAATTAGGGAGGTTTTTTTTTTTTATTTTATGTGGGACGATGGTCCGTCCACTCGAGCTGTGGGCGTCAGACGCCCGTGTCCAGGATGGAAGGGCAGCAGATTTGAAACAAATTAAACGCTCCCTACATCACCCTCCACAACCACTCCACCTGTGGGGGGGAGGGAGGGAGGGAAGAAACAAGACAACCTAGCGTCCATTTCTTCTGATGACCTATGGTGACTTTCACACCCCGACCCCCGTGTCATCTTCAATGCGTGTGCAGATTCATGAGCGTGTCCATTTGTTGTCGTTCCAGGTCCTCGATGTTGTCGCTGTCCATTTGCCCCCTTCCCCTCCCACCCCACCCCCACATATCCAAGCTGGTGAAAATACCGGCGACCTTAAATGGGGTAAGAAAGGTGAGTGAATGAAGAAGGACAACTGGTAAGGGGGTGTGGGGGATGGTTTACGGGATCTAAGAGATAAACACATTTTTACAGAGAAATGCATATATGTATGTATGTACGTATAGATAGATAGATAGATAGATAGATAGATAGATAGATAGACAGAGATAGATATATAGATAGATAGATAGACAGACAGAGATAGATAGATAGATAGATAGATAGATAGATAGATAGATAGATATATAGATAGACAGACAGACAGACAGACAGATAGATAGATAGATAGATAGATAGATAGATAGATAGATAGATAGATAGATAGATAGATAGATAGATAGATAGATAGATAGATAGATAGATAGATAGATAGATAGATAGATAGATAGATAGATAGATAGATAGATAGATAGATAGATAGATAGATAGATACCTAAACTTACAACTTTCAATTGCATAGTCGACATCACAGAGAAAGTCATAGCAGATGCTCTGTTTGAAGTTTCCCAAATTTTGGTAAGCAAAATATAGATGTTCGGCTGTTTTAAGTTCATCTTATGAAATGTGGATGTGAAGGATGTTGTAGTCTTCCAGACACTTCCAGTGCCCCAACCCCACAGTCGTCCCGATGTTGCAAAAGGTACACATAATGAGTTTTTACCGTCTAATGAAACGATGTCATAAATATCTCTATCCATAATGTTCATTCAATAACTGTATCCATCGCGCTCGGGGCGGCAATTGACAAGGAGGTAATAGTGGGAGCCATTTATTATTATAAATCTATGGCAAGACGACGATGAATTAAAAAATAAATAAATAAATAAAGCTGAGATTTGAACCATTTGAGTTGGTGATACACACCACCAGCCACTTTTTTTTTGCGAAGGTCACGGCCCACATGGTTGGGTCAGATCAGACCTGTCATCGTGTGTGTGTGTGTGGTATTGTCCACTAGACCATTTACATTCCTCCTTGCGCTCCCTCCCACTCACATATACACCCACTGCCCCTTGCTCTCTGGTCCCCTACTGACCACATTAATAATGTCCCGACAAACATTCTTCTCTGTGTGTGTGTGAGAGAGAGAGAGAGACAGAGAGAGTGTCTGCATGCGGATAACTACCGCTGCTCACGCCAGTCTAAAGGTCAACGCGACCTGGGCTGGGGGTTACCTCAGTGTTTAATGATGTTTATGTAGGAAAGGGGGGGGGGACGTTGACAAAAAAAAATTGCCTGGACAAGATCTCCACCCACTTCAACACTCCCCCCCCCACCCACCCCGGGGCATCTCCATCGTTTCACGACCTTTTCTTCTAAGGGGGGGACGGCGGTGGGAGGGAATCCATCCATCCTTCAATTAGACCAGAACGCATGTGCAAAGGGTCATCTCCAACCTGGATGTGCCTCACCCCCCCCCCTCCTTCCCAGCCGCCGCCGACCCCCCCTCCCCACCCATCCATTCCCTTGTCAGCGGCAGAAAGACCCCCACTGGGACAGCTGCTATGTTTTTACAACCATGTATCACAGAATCCCACTCCCCTCTTCCCCCCCCCCACCCGCACTTGCCCGGCCCCCTAATCAAAAGTGATGCCAGTCGTCTGTTTCTGATCACTGTTAAATGATTTGACATTTTCCTTCTCACTGTCATTCTTCTATCCCCGCCCATCCCCCACTCCCCACCCCCAACCCATCAGCCCCGTACATTTTGTTGTTGTACAATCACCAAGGTCACAACAAGTTGATTTCCGGCATCACTCGAGTCTTCCTCTTTCCAGTATCTTCAAGTGAAAGTCTTCTTCTGTCGCTCTTTCAAAGTTTCAATTAAAAAGGTTAAACGATATGACACTTGCATTAAATGGTTGACTTCTCTTTCCTTCGGTGGTTTCCACTTTACTTTTTGGCTGGACGGAGAAGCATTATTCTGAATGATACATTGCTCTTATTACATTTAATTCTGTGTGTGATCGATACAGCTTTTTGAATACATACTTATTTTTATTTCTGTAAAAAACATTCGATTACCTTAGTTCAAAATGTATAAAGAAAATAATAATCGATACCACTTTCAGCATTTGTAATTACTCTCGAAGACTTGGTCATAGTGGCGCGGTGGGGGGCGGGATTTTACGCCCCCCCCCTAATCATGGGCTGACCTGGGGAGGAGATGGGTTCCACCAAGTCTAAAAAGCCCAAACATGTTATTGATTATGCAGTACTTTCCTGTGCTTCAACGAATCGCAAGTCTGACTACTTCATCATCAGTATATGTGATCCAAAACTTTCTTAGCAAACTAAATTGATCTGCGCATGCTCAGTTTAATGACTTGAGGAAATACTGTCCAATAATACTTCTAAGAAACATAAATCAATACCTAGGACAATGTAATAAATAATACTTCTAAGAAACAAATCAACACCTAGGACAATGTAATAAATAATACTTCTAAGAAACATAACTCAACACCTAGGACAATGTAATAAATAATACTTCTAAGAAACATAACTCAACACCTAGGACAATGTAATAATAAATAATACTTCAATACGTGGTGAGTGTATTATCTAAGACGTCATGAAGACAGTTTTAGTTCATCATAGTCGCAATCTGGATCTGCATCATAGTATTACCGTCAATTTTACCGGAATGTGTAAATTATTGACTTGAATTAATAAAGTGCACAACAAATATGAGTGTAACTTGAGTTCTCATTTTCTTTGTTTACTATTCTTGCGTGACTCTGCTGACATGTGAATTATGTCATCTATCATATATCGTGATATACAGCACTTGATCTGTTTGTGTGTCAGTGTGACCCCAAGGCCCTGACCTACTTATTGGTTCACATGCTTATATCACTCATAGCAAGCTTTAGATAAGTGCCTGACATCCGTTGGAGAAGAAAAGGCGGTGTACCATTGTACTAACCATTAACTCGTATAATTGTGCTATTGTACCAATGTACCAACCATAACTCGTATAATTGTACTATTGTACCATTGTACTAACCATTAACTCGTATAATTGTAATATTGTACCATTGTACTAACAATTAACTCGTACAATTGTACTATTGTACCAATGTACTAACCATTAACTTGTATAATTGTAATATTGTACCAATGTACTAACCATTAACTCGTATAATGGTACTATTGTACCATTGTACTAACCATTAACTCGTATTAACAGATGAATTCTACACTTCATCTGCCCCGATGGTCCTTTATGGCTAAAGGAACTTTACCTTTTTTTTGTTACTTGTCATGACCTTCAAAAGGCTCTACATCTTAAGTCATGTATTGGGTATGGTGCTTTGTCACACCTTAAGTTATGTAATGGATGCAGGGTGCTTTGTCACACCTTAAGTCATGTAATGAATGTATGGTACTTTGTCACACCTTAAGTCATGTAATGGGTATGGTGCTTTGTCACACCTTAAGTCATGTAATGGGTAAGGTGCTTTGTCACACCTTAAGTCGTGTAATGAGTGTTTGGGGCTTTGTCACACCTTAAGTCGTGTAATGGGTGTATGGTGATTTGCCACACCTTAAGTCATGTAATGGGTATGGTGCTTTGCCACACCTTAAGTCGTGTAATGGGTGTATGGTGCTTTGTCACACCTTAAGTCATGTAATGGGTATGGTGCTTTGTCACACCTTAAATCGTGTAATGGGTGTTTGGTGTTTTGTCACACCTTAAGTCATGTAATGGTTATGGTGCTTTGTCACACCTTAAGTCGTGTAATGGGTGTATGGTGCTTTGCCACACCTTAAGTCATGTAATGGGTTATGGTGCTTTGCCACACCTTAAGTCGTGTAATGGGTGTATGGTGCTTTGTCACACCTAAGTCGTTTTATGGGTATGGTGCTTTGTCAAACCTTAAGTCATGTAGTGGTTATGGTGCTTTGTCACACCTTAAGTCATGTAATGGTTATGGTGCTTTGCCATACCTTAAGTCATGTAATGGGTATGGTGCTTTGTCACACCTTAAGTCATGTAATGGGTGTAGGGTGCTTTGCCATCGGTCATTTCCTCTAGGGGTTTTATACCATTGGTCCTGACCTTCTTTACCTGGACGCTGCATGTCATCATGACCTGTGCAGCGTTTTAGGTCTTCAGCACAACATAAAATATAATGAGACCCTCTCGTCGTGGTCTGTCATAAGTAAAGACCTGGTCCTTAAATCAGTGGATCGCCAGGTGTCCTGAAGTTCACAGCCGCCCAGCACTTTGTCATGGACTGCAATAGGTATGGACCAGGTCCCATAATCGGTAGAACACGGTGTACCATAACGTTAACAATCAAGTCATGCGCCCACAGCCACAAACCGTATCGACTATGTCTATGACCAGCGTGTGACCTCTAGCCCTCCACCCCAATCCGTCCCTACAAGTAAAGCCATCTCTTTTAGTCATGTGTAGTACTGTAATAAAACATGAATTCTCCGGTTACCTGCATATAACGTTTCATTAAGTCATTAAAAATAAACTCATAAAAATGTTATAAAAGATAAAGTTACTTTGATTTTAATACTACCGTTACTGTTGACTGAAAACTTCCTGTGAATACAAGCTGAGTCGTACTTGGGTTTTAGGGGGGGGGGCCTAGTAAGAGACCTTGAGATCTGTTGGGGCCCCCTAGGCTAAGAATTTAAGATGTTTTATAGCCCAAGGCGAGATTTTGAATTATACGGCATCCTAAGCAGAGATATTTGGGGGCCCCTAGGTGAGACTGAATTATGTGGAGGCCCTATGCAGATAATATGAGATATTTGGGGGCCATATGTGAGACTTTGAATATTCTGGGGGGGCCCAAGGCATAGAATTTATGTTTTTAGAGCCCTAAGCAAAAAGTACTTTTCGGAGCTCCACATCGTTAATTTTGATAGACATTTGTACTGTATGTGTGGGGGGGGGAGGGGGCTTGTCAGTGCCCTAGGCTGCCAAACCATCAGAACGTATTGACAATAAAAATCTTTATTTTCGTTTATGAATAACAAGTACAAAAAGTTTACAATAAATAATAGAAGAAAATAGGAAAATGCAGCCGTTGATAAATTTATCACCATGAACAAGTAATTTTAAAAAAAATGCTTCATAAGATCACCACCTTGGTGATAAAGTGTTCTTCAATTAAATGTATTATGTATCTTTGAAAATAATTAAACAATTATGTAGACCATAGTGGATCGCAACCCACTCATTTGAAATAGGTGGACACAAAAAAAAATGTAATATTTACTTTATCGAGAATTGGTCACTTTGGCGTTTACTTTCTTTTTAATCCTTTTATTTTTTTTTCTTTATTTTTACAAGTGAATCGAGAAAACCGAGGAGTGACTAGGGTATCGCAAAAGTTTGAGGACCACTGATTATAGACCTATATTATCTCGATAACTAACTCTTCGTGTGCCGGAACATCTCCTCGGTAACTGCACCATTAACTAAAAGCACCAATCAATATCTCCACATACTTGTATAGGGTTGTGTGAACGAAGGACAAGGACTATAAACCCAATACATTTATTTCTACGGTGTTTTGTTGTGTCACTGAAAATATTTTCAAGTTTTATCGGTGCCAGCATTTTTTCATTGACCTTTATCATATCAATAAAAGGTCATTTTTGGGATTTCCTTGTGTTGGGGTGTTATGTATGACCAGAAAATGCTTAAGTTTTTATTTATTCTGATGAACGTTTTGATAGTTCAATGAATGATCAGACTGACGTTAGGGTCATTGAGCAGACGAGATGATCGGTGGATTGACATAATGAGTGATTTTTTGATGTCTGAATGATTGACTGACTGACCCTCTAGATGAGTTACTGACTGATGGAAATTGCGACGGACTGATGGAACTTATGCCTAACTGATTGAATGAGTGATTGACTAATGTAATGACTGACTTATTAGCTGACCTATTGACTGAACGATTGAATGGCGAGATTCTTCTGACAAAGAGATTGAAAGTGTGTTGCTTTCCGGTCAGCCAATGTGGTGTAGGCCTAATACTGACCCCCACTAGTTGGGGTGCCACACCACTCCTTCTGCCATTGCGGCACCCAACACCCCCCCCCCCACTCTTTTTTTCCTGAGGGAGGTAAAAGGTCAGGAGAAACCTGAGCCAAACAAGTCCGGTGAATCACATATAATTAACTTACTCATATGACGTTTTAATCTGATTTCACCAGGTGCTGTAAAGTGGAAATGAGAAATGGTAAGGGGGGGGGGGGGTAATTGCTCCCCTCCGCCATTTGCTTAATAGCCCCCATGGTCACCGCCGGGCAACCTGGAACCCGACCGATTGCTGTTGTGAAGGGACCGCCGGGCAACCTGGAACCCGACCGATTGCTGTTGTGAAGGGTGAGTCACAGAAATTAAATTTTATGGAATGGGTGGGGGGGGAGGGGGGAGAGACTTTTTTAACAACTATACAAACTAAACAAACTATACAAACTGTACAAAACTATACAAACTAAACAAACTATACAAACTGTACAAAACTATACAAACTAAACAAACTATACAAACTGTACAAAACTATACAAACTAAACAAACTATACAAACTGTACAAAACTATACAAACTAAACAAACTATACAAACTGTACAAAACTATACAAACTGTACAATCCATACAAACTATACAAAATGTACAAACTAAACAAAATATGCAAACTGTGCAAACTAAACAAACTGTACAAACTAAACAAACTAAACAAACCGTACAAAACTATACAAACTATACAAACTAAACAAACTGTACAAAACTATACAAACTATACAAACTGTACAAACTATACAAACTGTACAAAATATATAAACTATATAAACTATAAAAACTATACAAAGTATAAAAACTGTACAAACTATACAAACTATACAAACTGTACAAACTATATGAACTATATAAACTATATAAACTTTACAAACTGTGCAAACTATAAAAACTAAACAAACTATGCAAACTGTACAAACTAAAAAAACTAAACAAACCGTCCAAAACTATACAAACTATACAAACTAAACAAACTGTACAAAACTATACAAACTATACAAACTATACAAACTGTACGAACTATACAAACTGTACAAACTATATAAACTATAAAAACTATAAAAACTATACAAAGTATAAAAACTGTACAAAGTATACAAACTGTACAAACTATACAAACTGTACAAACTATACAAACTGTACAAACTATATGAACTATATAAACTATATAAACTTTACAAACTGTGCAAACTATAAAAACTAAACAAACTGTACAAAGTATACAAACTGTACAAACTATACAGACTATATCACTTATGTTCAGATCACTGTAACTCAATCTGGAACAGAGGTTCGCAAACTTTGGCCCGCTGGCCACGTACGGTCTGTTTGGTCCAGTCCCCAGCCCCATTTTCCCCCTCCCACGAGCAACGGGACTGCCCCCCCCCAAACTCCCCCCCCCACACACACACAAACAAACTTTGTATTAAGTTTCAGATAAACAACCCGGTCGTTCTGACTAACAACCTATTGCGGTTGACGATTCAAAAAGTTTTGCCCATCTCCGGACTGGGACATAGTTGTTTAAACATGAAGCAGGCTCGTTAGATTGGTTATGATTCTGATGCATCAACAACTTTTGTTTATATGGGTAAAATATGTTCCCGGATGATGACATCTCATAGATGGGTTATGATTCTGATGCATCAACAACTTTTGGTTATATGGGTAAAATATGTTCCCTGATGATGACATCTCATAGATGGAGATGAGCCTCAACTGGGGGGAGGGGTCATGTTTATGTTTATTGGTAATAGATTGAATGATTATTGGTTTGAACGTCCATCTGGAGAGAGAGGGAGATCAAAATTTACAATATTTGTATTTTTTTTAGTTAATTATGTGTGACCTCTTTTGTGTAAAAAAAAAATCTGGCAACCAATAGCCGTATACAGTCGATTCCGCTTAATTGTGACACATCGGGAGTTCGGGACCGATGCTTTTTGTCCCGATTAAGCGGCTGCCCCAATTAAACATACACATTTACTATTGGTTTCTTGGTTTGGTTCCTTTGAGATTTGTCCCAAATAAGCGGCTGTCCCAATTAAACGGTGTCCCAATTAAGCGGAATCCACTGTATTTTCATACGAATAACTCCACAACGCACTAAGACATGTGGCTGTCACGAAAGATCATATGCAATAAATTATTTTTACCGCAGTTGTTTGTCTTCTTTTCTTTCGCACTCAGCAAAGAAAATTTCAATGTCAGGAGCAGGTAATCCCCTCATTTTTGTGCGTCAACTTGGACAGAATCCTTCCCTTTGGGGCCATCCATAAAAGACGTCCACCAATTTTTTACTATTTTTTACCCCCCTCCCCCCTTGTCCACATTTGTCCACTTTTGACTGGACCCCCCCTCCCCCCCCCAGTTGTGGACGCCCAAAACATAAAATTTACCGAACATGAATTAATGAATATTTCGAATTTTTAAATTGGGAGAATGTAAACAATATAAAGAGTACATATTTAAAAACATTTTTTTCAGAAATTCAAAATTCTAAATATGAAAAAAATTACTGTTTAAAAACATTTTATTGAATTATAATTAAAAAATGCAAAGCATTAAACCACAATTATTCAGCGGGATTGAAATTCCGATTGCAGCCATTCAAACATATTTCGTATGATGACTACATCTGTTGGTGAATTTTCAATGGCCGGTTCAATCTCCTTGTCTGATACTTCTGCCTCATCGTGTTCACAAACAGGAATATTGTAATGGACGACCTTATGTTTTTTCATTGCCACCTGTGATGGGAACTATTTGCCGCAGAAACACATTCGCTTGGGAATTTTTCCAGCCACTGATGGACAATAGAGATCAAAAGGCATGCTACTGTAACTGTGATCGGGTTCCAGACCAATCAGTGCAAGCCTCTGAAACAGTGATCCATAAGTACCACTACTACTCCCGATAGCTGCAGCCATGACGCCTGCTTCATGACTAACAAAAGGTACAGGAGCTGGAATCTAACGTTTGGGAAATAGTTCATTATAGTTGGTTCGTCTTGCTCCACAGCATGTTACATCATTACATTTGTTGATCTGCAGAAAATATTGAGACTGTTGGACATGATTCCAACACCAATTCACAGAGGGAGATGGAAGAAATGTGCTTGTGCGCTTGGTTCAACATACTGTGCATGCACATCATAGACATCAATGACAGCCTGACTCCAAACTTGGGCGAGTATTTCTCCAGCCTTTTTAAAGTTTGCTTTTTCCAGGTTTTGGTCTTTAGTTTTACCATTAGCATCCAAATGGGACCCAAAATGATCATGAGGAAGATTGAGGCCTGACAGGTCATGAGACAATGGGGCCTGGCCATTCGTCGTTCTACCGCGTTGTAGGCACTGTGACCCGGGGCATGACAGGCTTTAAAAAAAGCATCGAGATTGTGCTTGGTAAACAATTTATATGCAGCGTTCAATGTTTTTGGATAACGTGGGTTCTCGTCTGGGCCTCCGTCAACAGTAATAATAACTATAGGCTTTACTAATCCACCATTTGTACATGCCACATTCTTGAAAATATCCTGAGAGACAAGTACATCAAAATCCGCAACATGTGAGGCAGCAGTACTGGAGTCATGTTTACCATTCCTTATTGATATAGATGTTGGTCCAGAATAGGTCACACTGCCATCCTTGATAATACATGCAGCATAAACTGAAGGTATTAGTTTATGCCTATCTGCCACAACCCAAAACTGAAGGTATTAGTTTATGCCTATCTGCCACAACCCAATCATGGTCAGGAAAATGGATACGATATTCCAGATGCATTAGAAGTGGTGCCTGTTTTGATGCAGCTGGAAGGCCCAAAGGAACTCTAGCCCTGTCGTCCTGGCTAAGAAAGAATGTGCACTGACTGCCCATCAATACTGCCAAATCTTTCAAATAAGCTATAGCTGATGCTGCAAAATGGGCATCTATGTGCTCTTTGCGCAAATTGTTGGCAGCTTTGATAAGTTTTACTGGAACGGTAGTTATGTGGCGCTTACCTTCAGCAGTCATATAGTTGCGTGGTAGAAGACGAAGATAAGTTGCAGATCGGCTTAGGTTAAAACCAAGACTTAACAGCTCTGAATATAGATCATCAAGCGTTTTACATGAACGGATCAAGTCGCTGCGTCGACGGTCATCAGCAGCTCCACTCGCAGACACAATGTCGACTATTGACTTCAGCAAGTCAGATTGATCGCTTTCAATGCAAGGTCGGCCAAGCTTCTTCCTAGTGAACTTTTTGAGCTTTTTTGCTGCAGTGGGATTTTCTGAAACAAGTAATTGCAATGCTTCTTTCATGTCTGCTCGGGCTGAACGTTTTCATTTCCGGTCAAACGAAAGGCGATGCAACTTCTGTTTCAGTTTTTTCTTTTTTTCGTCCAGTTCATTTGTGTTCTTTTTCATTTCCTCTGTCCATAAACCAGTTTGACGCATTGCTAGCAAACCAGTTAGTTTTGAATTTGTCAAATTTAACTCCTCTTGAGCTATCCGCTCGGCTGGTCTATTTTTTTCAAATTTAAGTGCATTACATTGATCTGTTTTATGCTGGTTATTCTTGCTCGATAACTCATCAATTTTTTCTTCGTTGTCTGTCTACCCATTTTCAACTCTGAACAGGAAACAAAGTATTTTCGGTAATTAAATGGTAAAAATAAGAAATAAATATAAAAATGAATTGATATACACAATATTTACACAGTATAAAACTACAACTACATCTTTGATTAAAATATCGCAACACACAAAAACATAATACAAAATAAAAATTTGTTATTCATTTTAAACTTATTGCAAGTACATTTTATCATTTAATGCGAAAATTAAGTTTTGCTAAAATTTCTTACCGATTTTTTTTACATATTAAAACATGACAGGACAAAATTTCCATACAGAAAAACACTTGCTGTTAAATCTAATGGTCTACATTCTACAATTACGAGGCTTGTACATACATAATTTAAGACAAGTGGCTTACTTGGAATTTGCTTTTGGCACTATTGATGCTACATCACAATCACCAGCTTTGGAGTTACCAGATGCTGTGGCTGAATCGCTAGAGCTTTTAGTAGCTGCAACATTGCTCCACATAGATATTAGTTTGCTACGCCTTCTGGCAGCAATAGCCTTAAATTTAACAATGTTATGCTTGATGTCATCTTTATTACGTTTACATTCATTCCAAAGTATTTGTAACTTTTGGTACGCTAATTCTTTTTTTAATTCAGGATAGGCAGAAATATACGAATCTTTAAATTCTAAATAAAGTTTTTCCATTTTAAAATTTAAATCCAGCCGAACGCTTCTACCGATTGTTTTTGTTATTTTATCGGTTGAATATGTGAATAGGTTAAGTCTCCGGCGTCCGAAGTAAGGAATTTCCTGATTTATTATTTACGGACGTGAATAACCCAACTTTAAACCCAAAAAAAAAATTTCTTTCAAAATATTGTGATATATTTTTTTTATTGTAAAGAGCGATAATAAAATTAGTTAAAATAAAAATGAACAATAAAAAAAAATAAAATTTGAAATTAAAAATATTTATATGAGAAAAAAAACCTTTTGTGCCGACACTACAGTCGCCATTTTGTCTGTTTCGTTTTAACAACATGTATCTGTCGGCATACTTCTGACAACTTTTAAAAAATAAAACGGCTTCCGATTTCTATAACTCTTTTGTCATTAAACTGGAATTTTTTGCAGTAAATGTATGCAAAAACACTACATTGTGGACATCCACTCTGTCCTCAACCCCCTCCCCCCATGTCCACTTTAGTCCACTTTTTGCTGAACCCCCCTCTCCCCCTTTGTGTGGACGTCTTTTATGGATGGCCCCTTTCCTTTTTTTTAAAAAAAAAATGTGCTCTTTATGCGTGAAATTTAATGTTATGAAAGTTAGGAACATCTGCTGCACTCCTTGAACCCTGGATCCTCACCTTCCCCCCTGCCCCTCACGTCTTAAAATACAAACCTCATCGAAGTCTGTACAACTTATTTAATCGTTTGTAATATCCGTTATAAAACATACGAAGAATGTCAGATATGTAGGTCAGGGAATTTAATTGCGTTCAGTCGTAAGATACTTGTAAGTTACAAGACAATGAAATCATAATTGGTGGGCTGCATGTTGTACTGTGTGAAGTTGTAAATGTTGTATTGTAAACGTTATATTGTAAACGTTGTATTGTAAACGTTGTATTGTAAATGTTGTATTGTAAACGTTATATTGTAAATGTTGTATTGTAAATGTTGTATTGTAAATGTTGTATTGTAAATGTTGTATTGTAAACGTTGTATTGTAACGTTATATTGTTAATGTTGTATTGTAAATGTTGTAATGAAAATGTTGTATTGTAAATGTTGTAATGAAAATGTTGTATTGTAAATGTTGTAATGAAAATGTTGTATTGTAAATGTTGTAATGAAAATGTCGTACTGTAAATATTCTAAGGCTCGGGTTGTCGACAAATAACAGACACAGACACAGATGCACACACAGACCCAGTATTGTGCATTCGAGAAATTAAGAAGTAGAAATTACGAAGTGACACCCTAACCTTTCTCATCTGCAGTGGCGCAACCAGGGTGGGGGGTGGGGGGGCGCTCAAGCCCCCCCCCCCAGGCCAAATCATCAATACCTAACTAAGTTTATAAAGTTACAACAAAGACTGTCAAACTGACTTTTTTCATAATGTGAGAACCCCCAACCCAGCATTTTTTGCTGGTTACGCCACTGCTCACCTGTGTAAATAAAAGAACACTGTATATATGATAAAACTTTTTTTAAATTCCGTTTCTTTTACTTTTATCTATTTTTTAAAATAATCTCTTTGGCCAATATATGATTAAAAGGATCTTTCCCAACAAATTAAAACACACTCAGAAATGTCTGGGATGTAATGATTACAATCATTGGAGTCACAGAAGTGGTAGTGGAGTCGTGCGTTTAGACTGAGTGTGTCGCTAAAAAAAAAGAAATAGAAGTCCCAAGACGACAGACTGGTAGATGTCTTTTTTTTCAGGACCGTAATCATCAGATGGGGGGGGGGGAGATACACAACTCAGGATTACAGCTTTTGCACCTTTTT
>JAGDYQ010000015.1:5427454-5436672 GCA_021962125.1 Bulinus truncatus | reverse complement strand
CCCCACCCCCAGTTGAGGTTCATTTCCATCTATGAGATGTCATCATCAGGGAAGATATTTTACCCATATAACCAAAAGTTGTTGATGCATCAGAATCATAACCCATCTAACAAGCCTGCTTCGTGTTTAAACAACTATGTCCCAGTCCAGAGGTGGGCAAAACTTTTTGAATCGTCAACCACAATAGGTTGTTAGTCAGAACGACCGGGTTGTTTATCTGAAACTTAATACAAAGTTTGTGTGTGCGTGTGTGGGGGGGAGTTTGGGTGTGTGTGTGGGGGGGGGGGAGTTTGGGGGGCAGTCCCGTTGCTCGTGGGAAGGGGAAAATGGGGCTGGGGACTGGACCAAACAGACCGTACGTGGCCAGCGGGCCAAAGTTCGCGAACCTCTGTTCCAGATTGAGTTACAGTGATCTGAACATAAGTGATATAGTTTGTATAGTTTGTATATTTTGTACAGTTTGTACAGTTTGTATACTTTGTACAGTTTGTTTAGTTTTTATAGTTTGTACAGTGTGTATAGTTTTTATAGTTTGTACAGTTTGTATAGTTTATATAGTTTGTATAGTTTTTAAAGTTTGTACAGTTTGTATAGTTTGTACAGTTTGTATAGTTTGTATAGTTTGTACAGTTTGTATAGTTTGTACAGTTCGTATAGTTTGTACAGTTTTTATACTTTGTATAGTTTTATAGTTTGTATAGTTTATATATTTTGTATAGTTTTTATAGTTTGCATAGTTTGTTTAGTTGTACAATTTGTATAGTTTGTACAGTTTGTATAGTTTGTATAGTTTTGTACAGTTTGTTTAGTTTGTACAGTTTGTATAGTTTGTATAGTTTGTATAGTTTTGTACAGTTTGTTTAGTTTGTACAGTTTGTATAGTTTGTACAGTTTGTATAGTTTGTATAGTTTTGTACAGTTTGTTTAGTTTGTACAGTTTGTACAGTTTGTTTAGTTTGTACAGTTTGTATAGTTTGTATAGTTTGTATAGTTTTGTACAGTTTGTTTAGTTTGTACAGTTTGTATAGTTTGTACAGTTTGTATAGTTTGTATAGTTTTGTACAGTTTGTTTAGTTTGTACAGTTTGTACAGTTTGTTTAGTTTGTACAGTTTGTATAGTTTGTATAGTTTGTATAGTTTTGTACAGTTTGTTTAGTTTGTACAGTTTGTATAGTTTGTACAATTTGTATAGTTTGTATAGTTTTGTACAGTTTGTTTAGTTTGTACAGTTTGTACAGTTTGTACAGTTTGTTTAGTTTGTACAGTTTGTATAGTTTGTATAGTTTGTATAGTTTTGTACAGTTTGTTTAGTTTGTACAGTTTGTATAGTTTGTACAGTTTGTACAGTTTGTTTAGTTTGTACAGTTTGTATAGTTTGTATAGTTTGTATAGTTTGTTTAGTTTGTACAGTTTGTATAGTTTGTACAGTTTGTTTAGTTTGTACAGTTTGTACAGTTTGTACAGTTTGTTTAGTTTGTACAGTTTGTATAGTTTGTATAGTTTGTATAGTTTTGTACAGTTTGTTTAGTTTGTACAGTTTGTATAGTTTGTACAGTTTGTACAGTTTGTTTAGTTTGTACAGTTTGTATAGTTTGTATAGTTTGTATAGTTTTGTACAGTTTGTACAGTTTGTTTAGTTTGTACAGTTTGTATAGTTTGTACAGTTTGTACAGTTTGTACAGTTTGTATAGTTTGTATAGTTTGTATAGTTTTGTACAGTTTGTATAGTTTGTATAGTTTGTATAGTTTTGTACAGTTTGTACAGTTTGTTTAGTTTGTACAGTTTGTTTAGTTTGTACAGTTTGTATAGTTTGTATAGTTTGTATAGTTTTGTACAGTTTGTACAGTTTGTACAGTTTGTACAGTTTGTACAGTTTGTACAGTTTGTACAGTTTGTACAGTTTGTATAGTTTGTATAGTTTGTATAGTTTTGTACAGTTTGTACAGTTTGTTTAGTTTGTATAGTTGTTAAAAAGTCTCTCCCCCCTCCACCCCCCCCCCATTCCATAAAATTTAATTTCTGTGACTCACCCTTCACAACCGGTCGGGTTCCAGGTTGCCCGGCGGTGACCATGGGTGTTATTAAGCAAATGGCGGAGGGGAGCAATTACCCCCCCCCCCCTTACCATTTCTCATTTCCACTTTACAGCACCTGGTGAAATCAGATTAAAACGTCATATGAGTAAGTTAATTATATGTGATTCACCGGACTTGTTTGGTTCAGATTTCTCCTGACCTTTTACCTCCCTCAGGAAAAAAAAGAGTGGAGGGGGGGGGAGGGTTGGGTGCCGCAATGGCAGAAGGAGTGGTGTGGCGCCCCAACTAGTGGGGGTCAGTATTAGGCCTACACCAAATTGGCTGACCGGAAAGTAACACACTTTCAATCTCTTTGTCAGAAGATTCTCGCCATTCAATCGTTCAGTCAATAGGTCAGCTAATAAGTCAGTCATTACATTAGTCAATCACTCAGTCAATCAGTTAGGCATAAGTTCCATCAGTCAGTCGCAATTTCCATCAGTCAGTCATTAGGTCAGTAACTCATTTAGAGGGTCAATCAGTCAGTATCTCTAAGTCTGTCAGTCAATCATTCAGAGATCAAAAAGTCACTCATTATGTCAATCCACCGATCACTTCGTCTGCTCAATCACCTTGATGTCAGTCTGATCATTCAATGAACTATCTAAACGTTCATCAGAATAAATAAAAACTTGAGCATTTTCCGGCCATACCTAACCCCCCCCCCCCAACACAAGAAAATCCCCAAAATGACCTTTTATTGATATGATGAAGGTCATTGAAAAAAATGCTGGCACCGATAAAAAAAAAACTTGAAAATATTTTCAGTGACAAAACAAAACATCGTAGAAATAAAGGAATGGGTTTATTGTCCATTGTCCTTCATTCACACAACCCTATACAAGTAAGAGAGATATTGATTGGTGCTTTTAGTTAATGGTGCAGTTACCGAGGAGATGTTCCGGCACACGAAGAGTTAGTTATCGGGATAATATAGGTCTATAATCAGGGGTCCTCAAACTTTTGCGATTTACTTGTCACTCTTCGGTTTTCTCTTTCACTTGTAAAAACAAAGAAAAAAATAAAAGGATTAAAAAGAAAGTAAAAGCCAAAGTGACCAATTCTCGATAAAGTAAATATTACATTTTTTTTGTGTGTCCACCTATTTCAAATGGGTGGGTTGCGATCCACTATGGTCTACATAACTGTTTAATTATTTTCAAAGATACATAATACATTTAATTGAAGAACACTTTATCACCAAGGTGGTGATCTTATAAAGCAATATTTTTTAATTACTTGTTCATGGTGATAAATTTATCAACGGCTGCATTTTCCTATTTCCTTCTATTATATATTTATTGTAAATTTTGTGTACTTGTTTTTCATAAACGAAAATAAAGATTTTTATTGTCGATACGTTCTGATGGTTTGGCAACCTAGGGCACTGACAAGCCCCCCCCCCCCAACACATACAGTACAAATGTCTATCAAAATTAACGATGTGGAGCTCCGAAAAGTACTTTTTGCTTAGGGCTCTAAAAACATAAATTCTATGCCTTGGCCCCCCCTCCCCCCAGAATATTCAAAGTCTCACATATGGCCCCCAAATATCTCATATTATCTGCATAGGGCCTCCACATAATTCAGTCTCACCTAGGGGCCCCCAAATATCTTTGCCTAGGACGCCGTTTAATTCAAAATCTCGCATTGGGCTACAAAACATCTCAAATTCTTAGCCTAGGGGGCCCCCAACAGATCTCAAAGTCTCTTACTAGGGCCCCCCCCTAAAACCTAAGTACGACTCAGCTTATATTTACAGGAAGTTTTCAGTCAACAGTAACGGTAGTATTAAAATCAAAGTAACTTTATCTTTTATAACATTTTTATGAGTTTCTTTTTAATGACTTAATGAAACGTTATATGCAAGTAACCGGAGAATTTATGTTTTATTACAGTACTACACAGGACTAAAAGAGATGGCTTTACTTGTAGGGATGTGTGAGGAGGGGGCTAGAGGTCACACGCTGGTCATAGAGAGAGTCGATACGGTTTGTGGCTGCGGGGGGCATGACTTGATTGTGGACGTCATGGTACACCGTGTTCTACCGATTATGGGACCTGGTCCATACCTATTGCAGTCCATGACAAAGTGTTGGGCGGCTGTGAACATCATGACACCTGGCGATCCACTGATTTAAGGACCAGGTCTTTACTTATGACAGACCACGACATTTTATGTTGTGCTTAAGACCTAAAACGCTGCACAGGTCATGATGACATGCAGTGTCCAGGTAAAGAAGGTCAGGACGAATGGTATAAAACCCCTTGAGGAAATGACCGATGGCAAAGCACCCTACACCCATTACATGACTTAAGGTGTGACAAAGCACCATACCCATTACATGACTTAAGGTGTGACAAAGCACCATATCCATTACATGACTTAAGGTGTGACAAAGCACCATACCCATTACATGACTTAAGGTGTGGCAAAGCACCATACACCCATTACACGACTTAAGGTGTGGCAAAGCACCATACACCCATTACACGATTGAAGGTGTGACAAAGCACCATAACCATTAAATGACTTTAGGTGTGACAAAGCACCATACCCATTACATGACTTGAGGTGTAGAGCCTTTTGAAGGTCATGACAAGTAACAAAAAAAAGGTAAAGTTCCTTTAGCCATAAATGACCATTGGGGCAGATGGAGTGTAGAATTCATCTGTTAATACGAGTTAATGGTTAGTACAATGGTACAATAGTACAATTACGAGTTAATGGTTGGTACATTGGTACAATAGTACAATCACGAGTTAATGGTTGGTACATTGGTACAATATTAGAATTATACGAGTTAATGGTTAGCACATTGGTACAATAGTACAAATATGCGAGTTAATGGTTAGCACATTGGTACAATGGTACAATTATACGAGTTAATGGTTAGCACATTGGTACAATGGTACAATTATACGAGTTAATGGTTAGCACATTGGTACAATGGTACAATTATACGAGTTAATGGTTAGCACATTGGTACAATGGTACAATTATACGAGTTAATGGTTAGCACATTGGTACAATGGTACAATTATACGAGTTAATGGTTAGCACATTGGTACAATGGTACAATTATACGAGTTAATGGTTAGCACATTGGTACAATGGTACAATTATACGAGTTAATGGTTAGCACATTGGTACAATGGTACAATTATACGAGTTAATGGTTAGCACATTGGTACAATAGTACAATTATACGAGTTAATGGTTAGCACATTGGTACAATAGTACAGTATTTCCTCAAGCCGTTAAACTGAGCATGCGCAGATCAATTTAGTTTGCTAAGAAAGTTTTGGATCACATATACTGATGATGAAGTAGTCAGACTTGCGATTCGTTGAAGCACAAGAAAGTACTGCATAATCAATAACATGTTTGGGCTTTTTAGACTTGGTGGAACCCATCTCCTCCCCAGGTCAGCCCATGATTAGGGGGGGGGTCCCCATAAAATCCCGCCTTCCACCGCGCCACTATGACCAAGTCATCGAGAGTAATTACAAATGCTGAAAGTGGTATCGATTATTATTTTCTTTATACATTTTGAACTAAGGTAATCGAATGTTTTTTACAGAAATAAAAAAAAAAGTATGTATTCAAAAAGCAGTGTTTGTCTTGTAATTCACACAGAATTAGATGTAATAAGAGCAAAGTATCGATCACACACAGAATTAAATGTAATAAGAGCAAAGTATCGTTCAGAATAATGATTCTTCGTCCAGCCAAAAAGTAAAGTGGACACCACCGAAGGAAAGAGAAGTCAACCATTTAATTAATGCAAGTGTCATATCGTTTAACCTTTTTAATTGAAACTTTGAAAGAGCGACAGAAGAAGACTTTCACTTGAAGATACTGACTGGAAAGATGAAGACTCGAATGATGCCGGAAATCAACTTGTTGTGACCTTGGCGATTGTACAACAACAAAATGTACGGGGCTGATGGGTTGGGGGGGGGGGGATTGGGGGTGGATAGAAGAATGACAGTGAGAAGGAAAATGTCAAATCATTTAACAATGAACAGAAACAGACGACTGGCATCACTTTTGATTAGGGGGCCGGGCAAGTGGGGGGGGGGTTTGGGAGAGGAGGGGGGGTCGGATTCTGTGATACATGGTTGTAAAAACATAGCAGCTGTCCCAGTGGGGGGTCTTTCTGCCGTTGACAAGGGAATGGATGGGTGGGGAGGGGGCGGCGGCGGCGGTGGCCGGGAAGGGGGGGTGAGGCACATCCAGATTGGAGATGACCCTTTGCACATGCGTTCTGGTCTAATTGAAGGATGGATGGATTCCCTCCCACCGCCGTCTCCCCCCCCCCCCTTAGAAGAAAAGGTCGTGAAACGATGGAGATGCCCCGGGGTGGGTGGGTGGGGGGGGGGAGTGTTGAAGTGGGTGGAGATCTTGTCCAGGCAATTTTTTTTTGTCAACGTCCCCCCCCCCCTTTCCTACATAAACATCATTAAACACTGAGGTAACCCCCAGCCCAGGTCGCGATGACCTTTAGACTGGCGTGAGCAGTGGTAGTTATCCGCACGCAGACACTCTTTCTGTCTCTCTCTCTGTCTCTCTCTCTGTCTCTCTCTCTCGCACACACAGAAGAATGTTTGTCGGAACATTATTAATGTGGTCAGTCGGCGACCAGAGAGCAAGGGGCAGTGGGTGTATACGTGAGTGGGAGGGAGCGCAAGGAGGGAGGTAAATGGTCTAGTGGACAATACCACACACACACACACACACACCGTGACAGGTCTGATCTGACCCGACCATGTGGGCCGTGACCTTCGCAAAAAAAAAAAAAGTGGCTGGTGGTGGTGTATCACCAACTCAAAATGGTTCAAATCTCAGCTTTATTTATTTATTTTTTTTAAATTCATTATCGTCTTGCCATAGATTTATGATAATAAATGCCCCCCCCCCTCTATTACCCCCTTGTCCATTGCCGCCCCGAGCGCGATGGATACAGTTATTGAATGAACATTATTGATAGAGATATTTATGACATCGTTTCATTATACGATAAAAACTCATTATGTTTGCAACATCGGGACGACTGTGGGGTTGGGGGACTATAACATCCTTCACATCCACATTTCATAAAATGAACTTAAAACCGCAGAATATCTAAATTTATATTTTGATTACGGAACAAATTTATTTGGGAAACTTCAAACAGAGCATCTGCTACGACTTTCTCTGTGATGTCGACTATCTATCTATCTATCTATCTATCTATCTATCTATCTATCTATCTATCTATCTATCTATCTATCTATCTATCTATCTATCTATCTATCTATCTATCTATCTATCTATCTATCTATCTATCTATCTATCTATCTATCTATCTATCTATCTATCTATATATATCTGTCTGTCTGTCTATCTATCTATCTATCTATCTATCTATCTATCTATCTATCTATCTATCTATCTATCTATCTGTCTGTCTGTCTGTCTGTCTGTCTGTCTGTCTGTCTGTCTGTCTGTCTGTCTGTCTGTCTGTCTATCTATCTATTTATCTATCTGTGTCTATCTATTTATCTATCTATTTATCAATCTATCTATCTATACATACATACATATATGCATTTCTCTGTAAAAATGTGTTTATCTCTTAGATCCCGTAAACCATCTCCCCACACCCCCTTACCAGTTGTCCTTCTTCATTCACTCACCTTTCTTACCCCATTTAAGGTCGCCGGTATTTTCACCAGCTTGGATATATGGGGGTGGGAGGGGAGGGGGGGGCAAATGGACAGCGACAACAACGGGACCTGGAAAAACGACAACAAATGGACACGCTCATGAATCTGCACACGCATTGAAGATGACACGGGGGTCGGGGCGTGAAAGTCACCACAGGTCATCAGAAGAAATGGACGGTAGGTTGTCTTGTTTCTTCCCTCCCCCCCCCCATCACACACACACACAGGTGGAGTGGTTGTGGAGGGTGATGTAGGGAGCGTTTAATTAGTTTCAAATCTGCTGCCCCTCCATCCTGGACACGGGCGCCTGACGCCCATAGCTCGAGTGGACGGACCATCGTCCCACATAAAATAAAAAAAACCCTCCCTAATTGCCACGATTCTTTCAGCGCCTCGTTCAGACACCAACACGAGCTTAAAAATGAAATTAACGAGCAGACGTGTCCAAGGGGCGTAGATGGTGGGTTGTCTAGGGCTTGGGGAAGTGTCGAGGGTTACGGGGGAGGGGAGGAGGCGGCGGGAAAAAAGGGGGGGGGCGATTTATTTAACAAAGAGCGGTATATTAATACAGCCGTTAACCTTTTGCAAGTCAATTACGCATACTTTCATTCGCACACGCGCCCTGCCTGTCCCGATCCCCCCTCCCAATCACCCCCCGACCCTACACCCCTCACCGCGAAATGTGGGCTGAATCAACACCTGCCATTAAATATTTATTACTGATATTAACCACACACCCCCTACCCCCTTTCTCCTCAATCGTTTAGTCAAGCTGTGGGTGTGGATGGAATTGTGATGGACCATGATGGTAGAATGGTGGTGCGGGGGGAAGGTGGAGGGGGGGGGCAGTGGATATGCGTTTAAAAACATATCAGTGTTCTGGTTTTGAAAATGTTAATTGTTGCTGTAAATTGTAAGGAGTTAAAAAAGGTTTGTTGGGGGGGGGGGGGGGAGGTATAGGGGGCAACAGTTCAGGCGGCCATGACTTCCATAATCATTGTTTCTATTCAAATGAATTTTTTTTTTTTTTTAAATTTCGTTTAGGTTAATAATTCAGAGTGGCTAAACGTTTTTTTTTTTTTGTAACAGATACGTTTGGGGAAATGACATGCAGGCAGATAAAGACCGGGGGGAACGGGGGTCATAACTCATAACCGTGCCCGCAGTCGTGGGGGTTGGGGGGGGGCTAGGTGTCATTAGCAAAAAGATTTAGAAAACATCATTAATTACTAAGAAAATGTAATACGTATATAGGCTGCTATCTATCTATCTATCTATCTATCTATCTATCTATCTATCTATCTATCTATCTATCTATCTATCTATCTATCTATCTATCCAAGATGTATATTATTTGTAAGTAATCCGAGAAAGTCCCTGGAAGGAAGTTGTATTTTGTCTTGTGATTCTATAAAGTGTAAACTGGTATG
>JAGDYQ010000015.1:5239954-5422454 GCA_021962125.1 Bulinus truncatus | reverse complement strand
TGTAAGTTTTTAATCCAAGGGAGTTAATTAGCTGAACGGTGGAACATAGTTACTTTGTGGTGTTCGCTGTGTGTGTGTGTGTAAAAAGAGTGAAAGAGGGAAAGGTAGTTGTGTATCAAGCATGTTACCTGGGAATAAAATAAAAACAATCACATGACCACATAACCCCCCCCCCCCGGGTTCCCTCCCGTCCCCGTCACTTGCCTCACCGGTTCATTACATGTTTATTTTTTTCTAATTGGGCAAAGAGACTGCGCTAGATTAGGTCAACCAGCTTACTGATAGACAGACATACTGACAGAGAGGCAGACATGGGGAGGAAAAAGGAGAGAGAGATAGATCAGAGAAACTGACTCACTGAATGATAGACAGACAGACTTACTGATTGATAGACAGATAAATAGACACAATTATAGCGTCCATAACCCACTATAAGGGTAAAGCGTTTCCAAAACACATGAATAATATTCGTTCGATCCGCTGAACACAAAGTAAACATCTCCACTATATTCGGAACATCTCTACTATATTCGGAACATCTCCACTATATTCTGAACATCTCCACTATATTCTGAGCATCTCCACTATATTCTGAACATCTCCACTATATTCTGAACATCTCCACTATATTCTGAACATCTCCACTATATTCTGAACATCTCCACTATATTCTGAACATCTCCACTATATTCTGAACATCTCCACTATATTCTGAACATGTCCACTATATTCTGAACATCTCCAATATATTCTGAACATCTCCACTATATTCCGAGCCTCAATTCAACACAAATTAATATTATTAAATTGTTTTTATAAACTTTAAAACATTGTATTTTTTTCTCGGAGGTAATTTTGGGCGCCATGCTTGGAGGGGGGATTTGCAGAATGTGAAAATAAGTGAGGGCGCAAGTTATGAGGGAGGGGGGGCGTGCCTGGTGATGTAGGATCAGCTTACATTGAACAAACACAATATCATGGCAAGGAAAGGTTAAACTCCAAGGTCATGAAGAAAGATTCTTGAAAATGAATACAGTCTTGCAGACGATACGCAAATCTTGGTCTGTCTCATGGGCATCCGTCTCTTTTGTATGTGTCGTTCTTTTGTGATGGTGTCAACATTCTTCTGGCATTAAAAACTATCATAAATATTTTCAAATTTTAACCCTTTGTTAACGAGAGTCGCGTCTGAGTAATACACACATACATAAGTATTCACTAACAGTCACATATAAATAGAATAGATAGACAGCCGGATACATAAATAGACATATAGACGTTGTTGTAGATACGCCATCTAGGAAATGTTCACTTCCAAAGGGCCCTCTTCCAGTTAATGTTACTATGAAATATGCTTTTATATGTGCATGAAGGAACTGGTACCTTAGTGCTACCTTCCCAACCAACAATCCAACCAACCCAACGAACAACCCAACCAACAACCCAACTAATACACCAACGAACAACCCAACCAACAATCCAACAACAACCCAATGAACAACCCAACCAACAACCCAACTAATACACCAACGAACAACCCAACCAACAATCCAACGAACAACCCAATGAACAACCCAACCAACAATTCAACGAATAACCCAACCAACAATCCAACGAACAACCCCAACCAACAACCCAACCAATACACCAACAAATAACCCAACTAACAATCCAACAACAACCCAATGAACAACCCAACCAACAATTCAACGAACGACCCAACCAACAAACCAACCAACAACCCAACCAACAATCCCAACAACAACCCACCCAATAACCCTAACAACGGCCCTGTACAGATAGACAGATATGAATACATACCTCCACCCTCCCCGTATGTACTGGCATCTCCCCCCCCCCCCCCCCCCCATTAGTGAGATTGAGCCAACATCAGATTTATTTCATTTTTTTTTTTAGAATTATATTTTTCTCTTTTTCATTCAAAAAACAAACTGAATACAAATGTAATGGTAGACAAAATTTGATGAAAACATTATTGACCTAGATATTTTGTCTGTTGTTGACGGACTTCTCCGGCAAGTAAACAACCGGGAATGAAATAAGAAACTACTTTGTACACCTCTAAATTTTATTATTATTTTGATTTTTACAATTTCACTTATCCTTTCTTTTCAAAAAAAAAGTAAAACTTTTCTTATAAAACTGTATTTTCACTCTCCAATCAACAAATAGTTCAAACTTTATTAACTTGTTCCATTTAACCTTGAACTGACTCCGTTCATCGGTTGTTTATCTGCAAATTAAATTAAAAAAAAAAACAGGTTACACAAACTTACACACAACCACACACACACACACACACACACACACACACCCACACACACACACAGGTTCAAGTGTGAAATAATAAATTGACAGATATTTATTAAAAGTCTAAAACGATTGATTGATGTCCCCCCCCCCCCCTTACCCCTAAATCTCAAATGTTTCATGCTGCTGTACCGCGCTATTTTTTTACCCCCCACCCCCGCGTACATCCATAAAATCACTTCAATGAACTAGTGTTGCTTTAGTCCCAGGTCATATTTTAGTTTCAGTTTTTATTTCGTTTTTTCTGTAATAATTTTAGTTTTCGTCTAGTTTTAGTCTTGCTTCTAATTTTAGTTTTAGTTTTAGTTCTCGTTGACGAAAAGTCAACATTTTCGTCAACGACGGTTTTAGTTTTAGTTTTCGTCAACGAAAGCAACACTACAATGAACCCCTCCCCCCAAAATGCCGACTTCGCGCCCGGGGAGTGGGAGACCAATGTAGATCCCCACGAAATGTCAAACTGAACAGTAATAAATGAAAAAGTCACACAGTAGTGAAGGATCACATCATTTCGTAATATATGTCACAATAGACAACCAGCACAAATCACATGTACACACACACACATACACACAAACATATATATATATATATATATATATATGTGTGTGTGTGTGTGTGTGTGTGTGTGTGTGTGTGTGTGCATACAATGTGTTAGATGGACGCGCCCCTCCCCGTCCGTTTACCATAAATGAGTGACACATTTCACGTCTGCTAAATAGAAGCTGGATTGTATTCTACACTAAACTGGGTTTTATTCTACACTAAACTGGGTTTTATTCTACACTAAACTGGGTTTTATTCTACACACGGAGCACGTGTTGGTCAGCTCGATCGTACAAAACTTTCCAAAATCGTAACAGGTGAAAATGTCCAGATAAAATACATTTTCATTTGTCTCAGGGTGTGATTCGTTACTATTTTTATACATCATTTCTACATTTTTTTTTTGTAAATGCAATTCTTTGTTAACGCCTCTGAAGAAAAATCACATCATTGAAAAAATGAAAACAGTAAACATTAAACAGTAAACAGTAAACATTTAACAGTAACTTGGGAGGGGGTGGGATTCCATAAGCAGCATTGGGCGACCCAGTGTTCTGTGACCCCCTACTGTTATTAACGAACTAGAAACGATATATGATCATGCGGTGGGGGAAAAGGGGGGTTGGAGGACTACATTTGAAACTCACTCCCACGCCCCTTACCACCCCACCCAGACACGCCCTTGCATACCCGAAACAAACGACCCGGTGTATCAATACGTTCATACGTCCATTGCCAAAACTTTCGCCCAGCCAATAACTGGCATGAGATAACACACACAAGAAGTTCGACCTAATCTTACCGTGTGATATTCATTTTCGCAGGTTAAACGCCACCCATTTTTTTTTGTACCCATTTAAAAGTCTGATAGTTTGTTGTTGTTGTTGTTGTTATTTTTGTTGAAAATATTGTCTTTAATAAAAATGCATAAACACTCACGCGCGCGCGCACACACACACATACACACATTCACTCGCACATTGAGCTCAGACTTAAAAGCGTGTATTGATAAATAAGTGTGAGAACTCTTCTAAATGCACCACCCACCAGCCTGACAGACAGACAGACAGACAGACAGACAGACAGACAGACAGACAACCATGCTAATGTGAAGCCCCTCCCCCCACCGCCTATCATATCCTCTCCCTCCCCTCTACTCACTCCGTTTAAAAACCCCAAAAATATCCAGGTAATGACGATACTGTAAAGAATGTCTATACCTGGCAACAGGTGAATGCTCCCAACCGAAGGTGAGGGTAGTGTGTATATCGCGGTGGGGGGGGGGGCGTAGCGGGCAGGGGAAGAAAAGAGGGGTTTGATTTTTTACAAAATAATTTCTTTTCTTTTTTAAAAAAATGATAACTAACTTCTGTTAGTTTAATTGCCCGTAAAAAAATAATAAGACTTACCCTCGCTTTTTAATGCATCCCCCCCCCCAATTATTATCAGAGAAAAACACACCCATCCCCCACCCCACAGTCCACAGCTTGGGATGACTCGATTGGAAAAAAAAAAAGATCAAAATCTTTCAGTGCTTCAAAATGTATGGTTTGTTTCGTCTCTCTCTCTCTCTCTCTCTCTCTCTCTCTCTCTCTCTCTCTCTCTCTCTCTCTCTTTCTCTCTCTCTTCTCTCTCTCTAACTCTCTCTCTCTCTCTCTCCCTCCCTCCCTCTCTCTTCTCTCTTCTTAACTCTCTCTAACTCTCTCTATTTTCTCTCGCTCTCTCTCTAACTATCTCTATTTTCTCTCTCCCTCTCTCTCTCTTTGTCTCTCTCTTCTCTCTCTCTAACTCTCTTTCTTTCTCTCTCTCTCTCTCTATCTCTCTCTCCCTCCCTCCTCTCTCTCTCTCTCTCTCTCTTTCTCTCTCTCTCTCCCTTTCTCTCTGACTTCTCTCTCTCTCTAACTATCTTTTTCTTTCTCTCTTCTCTCTGTCTTTAACTCTTTCTTTCTCTCTCACTTTTGCTCTCTCTCTCTCTTTCTCTCTCTCTCTCTCTCTCTCTCTCTCTCTCTCTCTCTCTCTCTCTATATATATATATATATATATATATATATATATATATATATATATATTTAACAGCGTTATTGTTTCTATTTTATTCTCATTGTAGAAGTGTCAAGTCAATTCTAATTATTATTCACTTGTCCCCTTTGTTGGTTGATTTATGATTTTTTTTCCTTTTTGACTTCTGTCTGGTGGCTAATTTATTTTTTTTGCAGGGTTACGATATATATATATATAGGGGGGGGGGTCCACTGTCCTAGCGGCTTTATTTACGATAGGTGACACTGTTTTTTTTTTGTTACGACAACAGATGGGCTGGATGAACGGGAGGGGGGTAGGGTTAGGGTAGGGGTAGGGTGAGGCCAGGCATAACATAGTGTCACATAAATTTACATATCAACAGCACCGTCAGCTGGCTATAGATACAGGCTGATGAGGGTTAGGTGGTTTGTGGGGGCGGGGGTGGAGGGGGTGAGGTAGGTATGTGGAGGGGAAGTGGGTAGGGGTCCCGATGATGATGTTTGGATGTTGTCTTTACTAAACCACCACCTCCCCCCCCCCCCCCATCATTTAGTGTACTAATTGTAAACAAAACGGACCAAGACATCAATAAATTTCCTTTCACTCCCAGTGACAGTTTTATAATTATTTATTTTTTTCAAACATGTATTTATTATCTTCTCTCCTCTTCTCTTGTTTATTTTTGTATCTGTTTTGAAAAGAGCTACCAAACATTGTACCAAATAAATAAACATGTTTTTAAAAACTATTTTATGACCAGAACGAGATTTAATAAATAATCTTTATTTTTATTTTTAAAATTTTATTTTCCAAGGTACCACAGACTTTCTTTCAAATAGACGGTGTACAAAGATTCTATTCACCCCCCCCCCCACACCCTCCCACCACCCCTCAAGATCTCTAAAAGTATTTAAAGAATTAAATTAAGTCTATAAGGAATGGAGCAAAATTAAACGTGCATTTTAAAGAATGTACCTCGTTTTGAAAAAAAAACAACTTGGTCTGCAGCAGACGATAGGTTGAAGGTTAAACAGGAACTTCCTTATTGACTGGTCTAGGATCTACCGGATGTTGCGGAAATCATTCTTTTTTTTTATTATTTGTCTTGCAGACAGTGCCGGTCATTGTAAAACTACAGAACTGGGATGAATAACACAGTTTTAGAAATCAAATAGAGAGAAAGAGTGAGTCCGATGGAGAGAAAGATTGAGCTAAGAAAAAAAGATGTCTGCAGGATCTTTGATGATTTAAAATGTTTAATCCCTGTAATTAATCTAAGATTCATTATCTCTTTCCCATCTCTGCCCCCCTTCTCTCTCTCCTCTCTCTCTCTCTCTCTCTCTCTCTCTTCTCTCTCTCTCTCCTCTCTCACTCTCTTCTCTCTCTCTCTCTCCTCTCTCTCTCTCTTCTCTCTCTCTCTCCATCTCTCTCTCTCTCTCTCTCCTTTCTCTCTTTCTCCTCATCTCTCTCCTCTCTCTCTTTCTCTCCATCTCCCTCTGTATCTCTTCTCTCTCTTTCTCTCCAGCTCTCTCTCTCTCTCTCTCTCTCTTTCTCAAACTTCCACACTTGTACAGATTCACATGCATGCAATTCTCATCTGTATATTATCACACATGAGTAAATACATACACCCAGACATATACACATGAGTAAATACATACACCCAGACATATCACACATGTGTAAATACATACACCCAGACATATCACACATAAACACATACATATGTATTAATCTACACTCATATTCGGCCAACATATTGTTAAGTATACAAAATAAAATAAAATAGCATTTCTTCAGGTTAAAGTGACCCAGTAAGAGTACAGTTCCTACTTGGAAGGGGAAACAAAAAAGAATTATCGGCAATCGATCCATGAAGTTTCAGGACTGTCCTTTTGAGACTGTCTTGTGTATCTGTCTTGTGTGACTGTCTTGTGTAACTGTCTCGAGTAACTGTCTTGTGTATCTGTCTGGAGTATATGTCTAGTGTAAATGTCTAGACTGAGTCTAGAGTATCTGTCTTGCGTAACTGTCTTGTGTAACTGTCTTGTGTAACTGTCTTGTGTCACTGTCTTGTGTCACTGTCTTGTGTGACTGTCTTGTGTGACTGTCTTTGTAACTGTCTTGTGTGACTGTCTTGTGTGGCTGTCTTGTATATCTGCCTTGTGTGTCTTGTGTAACTGTCTTGTGTAACTGTGTTCTCTTAGTCTAATAGTTTATAATGGAGAAGGGGGGAGGGAGGATTTAGGGAGGGGATAATTATTTTACCTTGAGCCCTCATTTACCCTTCCCCCCCCCACCCCACCCTTACACAGTCACCGAATGGCTCTGCGCAGACTTCGAATATAATTCCTAACCAATGTCAGGGGGTGCACCAGAGGGGAAAAAGACACCAAAAGGGATTCATCAGCCATATTTGATTCTTGTTTTGACTAGACCCCCGTATAGGTTTTGAGCTAATAGAGTCTGACCCCCACCCCTCCCCCACCCCTTTCCAACCACGAGGAAAAAAAAAAAGCAAAGGTAAAAATTGGAGTGAAAGAATGAGATAAACAAACCTGTGTTCCATGTCTGGAACTGCAGTGTCAGCTCATTTCTATCAATGATATCAAATTGCTGTACAAGTAAAGATACAATTTCTTTTTTCATTGTTGTTGTTTATTTTAAATTTTAAACAATTGTACAAAGTACATAGATGTCAAAAAACATTGTGTCTGTTTCTCTCTCTCTCGCTCTCAAACACACTCTCTCTCTCACTCTCTCTCTCTCTCACTCTCTCTCTCACTCACTCTCTCTCAAACACACTCTCTCTCCCACTCTCTCTCTCAAACACACACTCTCTCTCTTACTCACACTATCTCTCTCTCTCTCTCTTTCAAACTCTCTCTCTCTCACTCTCTCTCTCATACATACACTCTCTCTCACTCACTCTTACTCTCTCTCTCTCTCACTATCTCTCTCACTATCTCTATCTCACTCTCTCTCTCTCTCTTTCTCTCTCTCTCACGCACTCTCTCTCTCACTCTCTCTCTCATACACACAAACTCTCTCCAGGGCAGCCCCCCCCCCAGCTAATCTGTCTTCCCTCCATCAGGGTAATCTCCAACACACACACACACACACACACACACACCTATTTCTAATTCATTTTATAGCAGAGCCCTGTATTCAATGAGCCCCTTAGGACAGGAGCCCCTGAAACGCGATTAGGCCGCAACTTTTCTTCGGCCCTGCTCTCTCACCTACGACCAAGCGCCATTATTTCTACCCCCCAGTCTGTCACTTGTCGCCGCCGATGCTCCGAAACGTTTCTGTTCTGGTTGGTTTTAACGGCATAAATTATTCCACCCGACAACATTAAATCACATCTTCATTGTTGAATTTGTGTCGACATTACTCGCTAGTGCTCCGCCATATCCCGGACTTGCAATGATCACTAATAGATGGGGGTGGGGTGGGTGGGGGAGGGGTTGGCGCCACAACAACCACAGAATGTTTGAGGATCACTGCGGCTGCGCATTCAAATACTTTTATTGTCCAACTTAACCCCCAACCCCCCACGCATCACCCTGTTGTAACAAAGAACAACAAACTGTTTTACCTGTTTGGTGAGCTGCAATCTGTTTGAAGTCGTTAAGTTAAGGCGTGAGTGGTTTGTGTGTGTTTGTGGGGGGGGGGGGGGAAATAGGCGAGCGGAGGTTAGGGCTTGGGGTGGATAGTTGGGTAGATCTGTAGCTGTATAAGGGAGGTGGGGGAGGGGAGGGGGAGGGGATTAGTAAAGGAGGAATGGATAATCTTCGAGATTAAAGTCAATGTGTTAGTTAGGAGGGCTAAAACATTTTATTCCGTCATTCTGTAACCAGTGGATGTCAGTGACCACAATCACCATCCTTACAAACACACACACTCACTCACACACACACACATACCAACTCCCACACTCCCAGACGACGGCATGTCACATAGAAAGAGGTTGTACACGAGATGACATGGGAGGGAAGCGGGAAGAGGGAGAGTTGGGGAGGGGGGGTTGGAGAGGTAAGACGACCCAGAAGAGAGGAAGTGGGGGGGGGCGTCCTGGAAAAAGAGGTGGGGGGAGGAGTTTGTTTCGTGAGTCGAGAAAACAAATAAACAAACAAACAATGAAAGAATGAATGAGACAAATTAAGACAGATCTATTGGGTGGGTACAGGAAATGATCTGACCATGACCTGACAAGCTGGTGTCAAGTCGCCCTGACCGCAAACTCGGCTAGCTGCCCGGCTGTTGACCCCTCACAAGTGTACACATATGACAATCATGTTGTTGTCGTTGTTGTCTTTTGTTAATTTCGCACTTTTACGATTTCCAGGTCAGGACACCGCGAACTTACGACGGTTACTTGAAAAAAAAACTGACCGCCACAAATGTAATGAGATTGAGGCGTTGAGGGAGGGAGAGGGCGTCATGCAAGTCCATTCAACCTCTACCCCCCTTCCCCCATATACGCATGCCGAGCCTCTGCAGACAAGCCTTGAAGTAATGTCCGTATCAAACGCTGTTTTGGCTATTGTGTGGGTATTAAAAAAAAAAAAGAGGACGGTTCACACCATCGAAGTATTAGTTACTAAGATCAGGGAAAGGGGGGGGGGGCGTTAGAATCATGGATATGGCATATATAAATTTGTAAAAGAAAGCCAAGTACAGTCTGTCCTAAAACGCACTTAATTTGCTACTGTCTTGATACAATTGTCTTTTCTAATTTTTTTGTATATAACTTTCTAATATTGCGTGTTACTGTTTGTCTGACATAAAAAAGAAAGTAAAGTTTCCTTTAGCCCAAACGGGCCATCGGGGCAGATGAAGGATAGAGTTCATGTTTCTATAACCTCGGCATATGAAGGGATTGTGTGGTTAGCACAACGCCCAGCCGCCTTTTACTTCCCCAAGTACCCATACAAAGCTGGGTGGACTTGTGGGACGACTTTGAAACAAATCTCACCTAGAAAAATTCTCATGGTTCTCACTGAGGATCGAACCCAGGACTCTCAAGTCGACAGTCGAGTATCTACAGCACTCGGCCATCCGCCCCCACTTATCTGACATGCTAGATAAAAAAAATAAATTATTATTTTTTAATTTTTTTTTTTTTGCAATTCGTGACGGACAAGACAGGTCAGGAAACCTGTTGAAGACATAATCATTAATGATAAATAAGAGTACACTAGCTAATAGATCGCCCGTGTGTGCTGACGATGAATGGGCCACTCTACCCTCTATACACTGCCCTATGGCATCGATACTTTCATTGTAAATCTTACAGAGGTGGGGGGGGGGAGGGGGAGGCCACTAAGATGGTTATCACTGCTGGACGGTGGTCACTCAAGTTGTCAGGTAACTCGGCCAGTTGACCGTGTTGCACGTGCTATCTATTTTTTTTATTCGAATTCATATAATCGTGAAATTTTCGATGAGTTTATAATAAAAAAAAAATGGGCGCAAAAATTTCATATTGTTAAGGTTGCCAGCTATCACTGGGCCATCCATCATACAGCGGCGCCAAAATATTTCCCCACGAGGGGAAGGGGGGAGGAGTAGCCTTAGGGTATAAAGTTTCTCAGCATAGAGGTGGTGAACGTATTTGATTCTTGGTTTTCTTACTTGAGATATAAATGTGTAATGGTCCCTAAGTCGTCAGCTACGCCACTGCCGGCCCAGGCGGATTTAATGGTAGGCGCAACGGGGGGGGGGGGGGGCGGCGCCCTAGACCCCGAGTTCTTAAGGGCCCCACAAGATTTTAAAATAACATTTGACATTTTTTTGTCGTTGTTGTTAAGCCCCCATGATGGGGGCCCATCATTGTTTTTTAATCCTCTGCGCCTGGGGAGGGGCACCTAACCTTAATCCACGTCTGATCGCCGGCATAGTAAATGAACATAAACTTTGGTGTGCAGATGTGATGCATTTTATTTCTTCGGATAAACATTTCTCCCTTCCCCCCCCCAACCCCAAAACACCCACCAAACACACATAAACACACACAACTTTGCACGTTGACCTTCCACCTTTAAGTGACAGGTCGTAGACTAACAATAAACAAGTTCAATTTTTTTTTATCGTCGGTCGTCTGCTGTACACTGACTCGTGAAATGTTTGAAAACATCTGACACGAGGAAGACGTCAACATTGAGACAATAGACGTCACGGAGCACACGTCCAGAAGACTTTTTGATGTTACGGGGATTGATTTTATTCATGGCGTGTAATCCGGGATAACCAAGACAAGTTTAAAGGACGACAGAAACAGAATACACACAGGGAATACATAATATCTGACTGTTTATTGGGATATCATTTGTTTATTTTTTTTTTTTTAACTATGTAACATATTTGTTGACCCTGAGTTGCGTCCGTTTCTTATGCCTGGTGCTGCAGTATTCGAGGCGCCAAAGGGGTTTTAGTTACGTTTGTCTTTGTTTCTCTTGTGATAAAGTAATAAAAAAAAATTGTATAGAGTAAATGAAACGAATCAAAAAAAAATTATTAAGTTGTAATTAAAGTTGTATGAAAGTTGTTGTTTTTTTAAAAAAAATAGTAAATGGAAAAGAAAATCGATCACAAGTGATTGAAAAAGTTTAATTCCACAGTTTCGTTAGCTTTAATGGGTCATTGGGGCAGATGAAGTGATGAATTCAACTGTTTCATTAACCTCAGCCTATGAAGGAATTGTGTGGTTAGCCACAACGCCCAGCCGCATTTACTTCCCCAACTCAAGTCAGGTACCCAGATTGACTTAAGGGACTTTATAACCACATTTTTTGACTTGAAAAAAAACCCAAAAAACTCTTGGTTCTCACCGAGGATTGAACCCGAGGGCTTTCATGTTGACAGTCGAGCGCTCACTGTCGTTCAACGTAATGCTGCAGGGAATTCAAAAACAGTTTATGCGGCGCACGCTATTGAAAAGTGAAGAATGTGAGTTTATGATGAGTGCATATGTAAAGTAACGCTTAAGGTCATCAATAGCAGTGCGGCCCACAAGAGACACCTGCCCCCAGTTGTAGTAATGGGGGGGCCCATTTGAAAAGTAAACAATTATTTTCTTTGGTTTAACAAAATCACATCAAAGTGGGTGACCCCCCCCCCCGCTGCATATTTTTTATTAAAACAACCATTTTTTTTGCTCGGCCCCCAGTTTGCCGCTGAAGGTCAAGTAGAAGTTGAAGTCGGGGACGACTTAATCGATGGGTAAACACTACTAGAGGTAAAAAAATAATATACATAAAAGCAATTTGGGTTCTGCGTTAAATCGAAAGTAAAGAATTAATACAACAGTATTCCAGTTTAAAATACAATCATGAACAAATCGGATTCGCCCGAAACCAAAAAAATAACCTAGCCTACCGATCAAGCCTAAGGGGATATAACTCTATGCAAAGGTTTTTTGAAGGGTACAGCTAGTAATGTATAATATAGGGTTAAGGTTAGGTTTTTATATATTTATGTAGCTTTTAATATGTGGTAAGGATGGCCGAGTGAGTGGTGTAGTTAATGAGACATGAGAGTCATGGGTTGAATCCTCTATGAGAACCATGGGAATTTTTCCGAGGTGAAATTTGGTGCAAAATCGTCACACAAGTCCACCCAGCTTTAAATGAGTGCCTGACTTGAGTTGGGGAAGTAAAAGGTGGCTGGGCGTTGTGCTAACCACACAATCTCTTCATATGTCGAGGTTATAGGAACGGATGAATTATACATTTTATATGCCCCCCCCCCCCATGGTCCGCTAGGGCTAAGGGAACTTTACCAGTGGGTAATATTCTATGCCCATATAGCTCATTGCTTTTAATTCATAATCTCGTTCAGAGATTTCTCAACAAGAGTATATTTATTAATATTTATGAAATAACGTCATCAAAAATGCACTACGTATATTTTCTTTTTATTAAGAAATAGGGCGCTTCGAAATGGCGGAGTTTGGTGTCCTGTTTTAATCAAGATTAGATCTCCAGTTATTTTTAGAACTTAGCGGCGGGCAGACATACACACACACACATACACACACAGAGAGAACACATACATACATTTTTCTTTTTTTTTTTTGCTTTATTTGATAAGACGAACTCCCATCAAGATTTCTGAACATGCAATTACGTCGTGCTCCGTTTAAGGAAGAATTTATTGGAACTGTGTGTTGGGGGGGGGGGGACAACGAACAATGTGTACACGTACATACACATTCGCTATCACACCTGTACACAAATATTGACACGTCACTACTCAGTGAGTAGCCAACATATGTCGTCCTCCTTTTGTCTCGTCGATATGCGCAGGTTGGTGTGTGTGTGTGTGTGAAGGGGGGGTGTTGCGTTTCTCCCTGCTCTACCAACACGACCTCCCCGCCTTTAGACCCCATTTTCCGAACCATCGATGCACTATTTTTACCTGGGATAGACATATAGAGAGAGCCCATAACCTCTCCCCCCCACCACCACCACCCTCTCCCCCGGGACCGATCATGGCCCACACTACTAAGTAAATCCATCAGTAACCGACCGTACCCCCCAACCCCCTTATAAACTACATGTATGAGACCTTCCCACCCCACCCCACCCCCTTCCCTTCCACCATTTGGCCTAATACCTGAAAGGTTTATGGGTCCTGTTACCTTACAGAGATGTGGACCATTGATCGAACGTATTTAAAGGCTACTAAACTCCCAGATAATAAGTAAAGGAAAAAAAAATAAAAAGACTTTGAGTTTTTTTTTTTGTATAGAGGTCAGGCTCAGCGTCTGCTGTTGTTCTCTCGTTATTTTTGTAGGTCATGTTTGTAACTAGGTCGGTCGATTTTTTTTTGTGTGTAACCTTTTGTTCTTTTTTTTTTTCAGTCTATGTATTTGAACGATTAGTTCAAAATACTATAGAGTTATGTGGGTCAAGCTAAAGAATAATTATTTGTTTCAGAAACAAAGTGTTACAAGTAAAATTTTTTAATCGATGGTATATGTTTTCAAATGTTAGGAAACAATGCAATTTTTTTCTTTACAAAAAAAAAAAACTAGAACCAAATCGATTGATTAGCATTTTTATCTGGCAAATTCCATACGATTTCCATGAGCCAGATTTTTTTTCTCAGTCAGGCTAAATTTATAAAAATAAAAAAAAAGCAGTTATAATGTGTGGAACTTTTTGAATAAATGTATGATTTTACTAATTTAAACATACATTGTGATTGTTCAAAAGGTAAAAACGGTTTACCAAGAATTCTTTTCACCCAAAAGCGTCTAGTAATTTCCTGGAAGTACAACAATTAAAGTGCTGGCTCTTTTATGCAAATATTTCGTTACACCAGAAGTTACAGGAGGGTGGTATAGCTGTCGTCTGCTACATTTGCTAGAACAGGCTCATGAATTTTTAAAATAATTCTTCACCGGACTCCATGTTTAAATAAATGTTGTTGTTGTTGTTTTCCCCAAATGTTACAGATGATGTAAGTCAATAGACTACGAAACTTTACTTACGTATCTACAGTGAACAACAAGGAAGAAACTTTTTCTATCTTTCAAAATTGTCATTCTCTTGACTCAGGGATGTAATTTTTAGATTTAGTAGGCCCCAGGGATAGACATTCAGAGATAGGGGTGTATAGGGGGTGGGGGAACATGAGATAAATTTGATAGAAATATAAACTGACTGGTACTTTGCCTACATATATGTCGAATCGTTTTATTACTCCCCCCACCCCCATCCCCAACCCGAAACAGTTATATTTATTATCAACATTCTTTGGACAGAATCATGTTTCCACACTTCAGCAGACAGGAGGTTTTATTTACTGTCAGGAGCGTATGACTGAAGCTCGTGCGACAGGTGAGCTCTACTCGATTGTCAACAATCTACAATCAGTTACTGATTGTGCGTGGACTGAACAAAACATGCGTAAAATAAACAAGCAAAAGTAACATTGAAATAACTATGATAACGGTAACAATTGTAATAACTGTAATAATTTGTAATAACTGTAATAATTGTAATAACTGTAATAATTGTAATGACGAGGGCGTTCACAGTGTCTGTTGCTGTGGTTCTAAATATAGAAGTGGACTACGTCAGGAGAAAGACGCATGAGAAATGTGACATCTGTGCCCTGCAGATAAATGGCCCTCGCTAGGTTCAGTCTACTCTACACACTTATGAGAGACATCTCCAAGAAATACACCTCATGTGTGAAATACACCTCATATGTACCGTATGTCCATAGCACGGGCCCGGTGATTGTGAACATCCTTCATTCTTTATACTTGCACATTTTAAAAAAATAATAATAATAAACAAGAAGTAGGGATTAGGGGTCGTTCATTTATTACGTAACACCTTGAAAAAAAAAAGGTGAGTGGGGGGGGGAGGGTAGTGTGAGACGCATTGTTAAAGAAATGTTAATAAAAGCTTTACGTAATAAGTGAACGGCACCTTAACCGAATGCTCTCTCTCTTTTTTTTATTTTTTTAAAATAAAGTTTATTTCTGAATTTGCTGTTACTGAAACATGATTGTATTGACCAATACTGTGTCTGACTAACCATACAATATGTCAATATTGGAAATTAACTAACCAAGGCAAAACTTGATAAGAGACTGTTTCAGTGCCCCAGACAGAAGTGCAAACGTGGGTCTATTAAACAAAAATCTTGCGCCCTAAAAAAAAAATTCATAGAAAACAGATGATTTTACCCCCGACCCACCACCAACTGTTAAGTCATTTCAGCCCGGGACCCCCTGACAAGAATCCCAAATAGCATTACACCCTTTTGCACACCAGACCGGTAGCATAAACTAACTGGACTTGTCAATTCTTTCAAAATTTGTATTTAAATTAACTGCGGGGCTCATTAGTAGATGGGGGTCCTTAGGGAGCCCCCCTAAATTGCCCATCCTTTAAAACGGCGCTGGTCGTAATGCAGCTATATATGGTTAATCTGGAGACACCGAAAGAAGAGGGGGGAGGGGGGGAAGAGAGAGAGAGTTAAATAAAAATGGAGACTACTACATCTGTTTGACATCGATGTGACGATGGGGCGAGGTCAAGTTCACCAGATCAAGCATCTAGTCCGTGAGGAAATGGAGTGGTCTGTCAACAGGAAATACTTAAGAACACGCCAAATCGAAAGTAGGGGGGGGGTTTGATTTTTTTTTATTGAGGAAACAAGTTGCCAGAGTAGCTGTCTTTGTGTGTGTGCCCCCAAAAGTAATAATTTAAAAAAAAATTTCGTTTTAAAAAAATGTTAATGTTTTAAAATTCCAATCCAGTAACGTTATTTATGTGTCCAGGAGGAAGTAGTAGACATGTCATAGACATGTCAAAGACTTGTCAATGTTGCCGTTTGCCGATTTTTTGTCAAAGTGTGGATACAACTGATAAATTAATTAACTATTTAAAACGAAAAGGGGGGGGGGGAAGTAAGGTCTAGCGTTTCCATCAAAATATATTCCTGAACCTAAAACAATAAATTAAACACTGAATTAAAATTAAATAAAATAAAATTAGGTAGATAAATAAACTTGAGACGTTGATGGGTATGTCCCTGTATGGTTCCCGATCATAAAAAAAAACTGTGCCTACCCGAGACACGCATTGTGAAATGGAATCAAGAAATATCTTTATCTTGGTTGCAGCGAAAATTATGGGATGGGCCGTAATGGTTTTAAAAATATAAATTTTTACGTTCTGTCAGTCATAGCTCTTTTAAGTTTATTTTTTTATGCTCTACATACTACATCTCTCTCTCTCTCTCTCTCTCTCTCTCTCTCTCTCTCTCTCGTATCTTCGTCTCTACCTATTTTTTACCCTCAGCGCATCTCCCCTCTCCCCCTTTAAAAAAAATATTCTCTCATGTTTAGGTCACTATGTCATTATATTCCTGCAGAGTTTCAGCTGACCTTGACCTCATAGAGCAGTTCAAGTTACCAAAAAAAAAATTTTCTGGAATCGGACCATCTTCGTGGTTGACACTGTGACCTCAAACAATGACCTCTCGGTGACGGCGGCGTTCAGCTGCATGATCTGTCGTCGTGCTCCGTGTCACTGCGGTCTCAGATGCCAGTTCAGGTCAACGGCCATGAGGAATTCCAGCTGTCTTCTCAGAACAACTCGGGACATCACATACAATACTTGAAAAATACAGAATTTGAAAAATACATAATTTGAAAAAATACAGAATTTGAAAAATACAGAATTTGAAAAAATACAGAATTTGAAAAATACAGAATTTGAAAAATACAGAATTTGAAAAATACAGAGTTTGAAAAATACAGAATTTGAAAGATACAGAATTTGAAAAATACAGAATTTGAAAAATACAGAATTTGAAAAATACAGAATTTGAAAAATATAGAATTTGAAAAATACAGAATTTGAAAAATACAGAATTTGAAAAAAAACAGAATCTGAAAAATACAACGGTTGAAAAATACAGAATCTGAAAAACACAGAATTTGAAAAATACAGTATTTGAGAAATGAAGTATTTGGGATTTACAGTATTTAAAATATTCAGTATTTGAGAAATACAGTATTTAAGGTATTCAGTATTTGAGATATACAATCTTTCTTGTTCCATATCAGACATGAGCAAACTACGACCCAGGGGCCAAGTACGTTCCGTTTGGCTGTTTGATCCGAACCACTCATCTCCACACGTTCACATCAATGATGTTTATATTTAGTTTAGGTCCTTTAGTCAAAGTAATAATCCACTGTGGCCCGTGATTCAAAAAGTTTGCCTACCCTTGCCTAAGAGCGTACGTCTGTAAATAAAAAATTACTTATAAAAAGATCGACAGTCGAGCATATATACACACCCGGCCGTCCGTCCTACAGACGTACGTAATAGTACGTATACAAAAAGTGTACTATTACTTAATCTAATTGAACCCTAGTTCTTGTCACACATTTCGACTATTTTGTACTTCAGTTACATTTCATTTTATTATTCTTACTACGTGTGATTGCAAGTAACCCTTTTTAGGGGACAGACATTCAAATTTGTGATTTTGTCGGAAAGATTCGCAGGATTTATTTATAATTTTATTTTTTTTCTAATCTTTCGAAAAAATTTAATTGACGTCAACGGAATCATCTGCTGCCGCCCCCCCACCGCCTCACCTCCCTCTCTCTCTCTCTCTCTCTGTCTCTCTCTCTCTCTCTCTCTGTCTCTCTCTCTCTCTCTCTCTCTCTCTGTCTCTCTCTCTCTCTCTCTCTCTCTCTCTCTCTCTCTCTCTCTCTCTCTCTCTCTCTCTCTCTCTCTCTCTCTGTCTCTCTCTCTCTCTCTCTCTCTCTCTCTCTCTCTCTCTCTCTCTCTCTCTCTCTCTCTCTCTCTCTCTGTCTCTCTCTCTCTCTGTCTCTCTCTCTCTCTCTCTGTCTCTCTCTCTCTCTGTCTCTCTCTCTCTCTCTCTCTGTCTAAATGTTACACCATGAGTAGACAAAGTTTCTGTCTTAAAATTCTACATTTAATCTTTTTTTTTGTAAATTGTCTGGCTAACTTACACACGACATGTTGATTGGTTTAAATATAGTTCATTAGGTCAGTGGGTAGTGATCGGTGTAGGTTAGGTAAACTTAAATAATGGCGTTGTTAGAAAGTAACTATTGACCCATATGTCCAACCGTATTCGGTTGGCCGTGTGTAAATCTAGATTCTGTGACAGACATATTGTCATCAGTCAGTTTGTCTATCAATCAATTTGTCCACCCATCTATTTTTTTCTGTCTGTCTGACTTCACCTATCCATTCTTCTTTTTGTCTGACAATAAATCATTCAAAAATAAGTATCTTTATACATATATCTTTCTATTCATCCGTCAGTCCTTTCATCTATCTCTATGTCTATTATTCTGACAATAATTCAAAATATATATCTCTCTACATATCTTTCTATATATTTATCCAACAATTCATCCATTGTTCTAACTGTTTGTCTGACAACTTATCACTTAAATTATATACCTATCTATCTATCTATCTATCTATCTATCTATCTATCTATCTATCTATCTATCTATCTATCTATCTATCTATCTATCTATCTATCTATCTATCTATCTATCTATCTATCTATCTATCTATCTATCTATCTATCTATCTATCTATCTATCTATCTATCTATCTATCTATCTATCTATCTATCTATCTATCTGTCTGTCTGTCTGTCTGTCTGTCTATCTATCTATCTACATATCTACCTACTTACCTATCTATCTATCTATCTATCTATCTATCTATCTATCTATCTATCTATCTATCTATCTATCTATCTATCTATCTATCTATCTATCTATCTATCTATCTATCTATCTATCTATCTATCTATCTATCTATTCATCCACCCCTTATTCTTCCTTTCTGTCCGTGAGTATGATAATTAGCCATTTAAATGATCTCTATTATATATATATATATATATATATATATATATATATATATATATATATTCATCCATCCATCCGTTTTTTCTGTCTATTTACGGTATTCAATCAATCTCCTGACATTAAAATGTTTAAAAGGGTTCGATTGAATTTAGAAGACACATTCAGGGTAACTTGTCACAAACTGTCACACTTGAGCTGCCACTGCCAGATCGTAACCACCTGTCAGTACTCACACCGCGGGGGTCATTCCTGTCACGTGATTAACCTCATGTCACAACGACGTCTTCAGTGCAAGCCCTATATCTCTCTCTCTGTCTCTTTCTCTCTCACTATCTCTCTCTCTCGCTCACACTCAACCCCGTCCCACCGCCCCTAGTCACTATACGCCCACAAACAGGCTACGCCCCCCCCCCCCCCAAATAACATGACTTACTTAGAGGACCCTTAGAATTTGTTGTTTTTTTTATCTGGGATTCGAACCACCTGTCCACTTTCTTCTAAAAATAAAACGAGATAAAGATGAACCCCGGTCCAACGGATGATACCTGCTGTGAACTATCTCCGGGCTCCCACGTCACTTCACATTCACAGGGACACGGTTTGTTGTATTGTTTTATCAGCTGATGGTCATTGGACGATACACCATAATGGGAGGGGAGTGGGTGGAGGTGATGGTGGTGGGGCGGGGCGGGGCGGGGAGTGATTTGTACAAAACATGCACAAAATGTACACATATATGCATGATTCTGTGTAAAAGGTCTGCACAAACATCTTTAAATCGCACAGAGTTGATTACATATGATTTTTTTTTTAAAGATATATAGGCCTAAGTGATATAATGACATAGTAAATAAGTAGGCTAATTTACAGAATTATGTACAAAGAAGTTTTGTTCAATATGTTCACCTTGAATATACAGTATCGGGAGTATCATTATATAGCAATCGTAAAAAAAAAAAATCGAGCGAAAACCATTGGATGTTTTAAGAATGACAACATGAGATAATTTCACCTCAACATTTTAACAACTAGAAAGTACGACGTTAATTTGCCCCAGCTTCTAACACCAACAACTCAACACCATCTTTGATTGTTCTAAAGTTATTTAACATTCAATTGTTGTTGTTGTTGTTGTTTTTTGTTTGGTTTTTTTTTTAAACTGGAAAACATCACGTGACACACTCCCAACCAATAGAAATACTCAGTACGACATTGCCAGACATAAGCCAGTAAAGACAACGCGGAGGTGTAAATAATAAATATAACCATCCGAGTAACGGGGCTCCGTTGGTTTCCTCTGTGACAAAAAAAAGTTTTTGACATTTGTAGGTGTCGCCGCTCTTGTGTTTCTACCTCTGAACACAGCCTGGAGTACAGATCGGGGAGATACGCCTCGCCGTGCACACTGTGTTTGATACGTGATCCTTCTTCACCACGGGCCGCCTCGCCTCGCAGCTTGTTTGTTGTTTTTTCCCCCGGACTCTCCTTTTTTAATTGACAGTATGATTGACGTTTATTGCTTTAACCAAAATAAAATAAAATAATGTAACTTATAAATTTATATTTGCCTGGAGATTACACTTGGGGGTGGGAGGGAGGGGTTGAGAGAGAGAGAGAGAGAGAGAGAGGGGAATAAATACCGTGGCGCCTGTTGTCTGTAGGCCCAATTATGTGGGTCAGTGACAACTTTAAGGGAGTGGCGGCTAGAGCCATCGGCCCCAGCGCCTCGGCGAGGCCCAGCGATCTGTGAAGTCACAGTGAGGAGATGTTTATCTCTTAGATTCAGTGTAAACCACCGAGGTGCACTATCGGGCTAGGACGGGGGATGGAAGGAAGGGCGATAAACAAGCCGAAAAATAAATTGTCCCATTTAGGCCCAACGATAGAATCGTTTGAATACGATCTGTTTTTTGGCAGGGCTGTGGTGTCGGCACAAATTTAGGTCTTTGTAAGGCATTTGGACTTCAATATATATTTTGGTACCCAAATCTAAAGTAACTTTCGGGGGGAAGATCGATATTAAAATGGGGCCCCCCTTTAGCCTTATGTGGCTGCCAAATGTATCCATAAGAACGGCTCTTGGCTGCAGTAGCCACGAAGGGCTGGCGTTAATTGGTCTCACCAATATTGACTGCTGCAAAACAGCTAGCTTGGTTGTGAGTGAGTGAGTGGGTAAGTGAGTGGGTTAGTGGGTGGGTGGGTGGCTGAGTGGGTGAGTAGGTGGATGAGTGGGTGGGTGGGTGAGTGATTGAGTTCGTGAGTTAGTGAGTTAGTGGGTGGGTGGGTGAGTGAGTTAGTGGGTGGGGGAGTGAGTGAGTTCGTGGGTGGGTGGGTGAGTGATATAGTGGGTGGGTGAGTGAGTGGGTGGGTGGGTGAGTGAGTTAGTGGGTGAGTAGGTGGATGAGTGAGTGGGTGAGTGAGTGGATGTGTGGGTGGGTGGGTGAGTGAGTTAGTGGGTGGGTGAGTGAGTGAGTTAGTGGGTGGGTGAGTGAGTTAGTGGGTGGGTGAGTGAGTGAGTTAGTGGGTGGGTGGGTGAGTGAGTTAGTGGGTGGGTGAGTGAGTGAGTGAGTTAGTGGGTGGGTGGGTGAGTGAGTTAGTGGGTGGGTGGGTGAGTGAGTGAATGCTGTAACAGACAACCAGACTGGTAACTAAATAAAAGTTTTTTTTTCAGTCTGACTTAATAAACTTGACGTAAATCAATGCGGCATCCACAAAAAAATACACAAACACAAAAATAAACAAATACACACATATAAATAAACAAACACATACATAAACAAAAACACTAAAGAATAAAATAAAACTAAGTAAAGAGACGCAATCAAGCGGTAAATAAAAAAAACATCCATTCAAACACGAACTTCGACAGCAAAACATGTTCAGACTTCATCACTGGCGTTTTTTATAGTTTCTTCTATTTTAAAGACACCAATGTGATCACAAACAAAATGTTATATAATCTGACACATAAACACGCACACACACACACGCACATACACACACGTATACAGGCACACGACCGAATCCACGTCGTTGTATTTCAGTTTATGTTCCATTCCAGTGAACTCTTTATAAAATACACACATAATAGTAATTTTTTTTGTATCTTTGTAAAGACCCAACCCCATTTATACATGCTGATCTGCTCTTCAAGTTGTGACATTTTCCCGACATGACATGACGAGATGTTACAGATTGTCAAAGATTATTGCGTTACTCCCCAATAACTCTATGAATTCAATTATTCATGTGTTATAATTATCTCTAATTTTGTATCGCCGTCATATAAATTTGTTCTATTATTTAGCATTATATCAACCAGCAATAACAAACATTTGACTTGTTACAATGTGTGGGTTCCTATATTGTGTTAGTTCCTATATTGTATGTGTTCCTATGTTGTGCGGGTTCCTATATTGTGTGTGTTCCTATGTTGTGTGGGTTCCTATGTTGTGTGGGTTCCTATGTTGTGTGGGTTCCTATATTGTGTGAGTTCCTATATTGTGTGAGTTCCTATATTGTGTGAGTTCCTATATTGTCTATAATGCGAGGGTTCCTTTATTGTGTCAGTTCCTATAATGTGTCAGTTCCTATAATGTATGAGTTCCTATAATGTGTGTGTTCCCATATTGTATGTGTTCCTGTAATACGCGGGTTCCTACAATGTGTGTGTGTGTTCCTATAATGCATAGGATCCTATATTCTAAGATGTGTGTTGTCCTATCTTGATCTTTACATTCGTCTAGTGTCACAGGTTGTGACTAATCTGTCGAAACCATCCCCTTACTCCAACCCTTAACGTAGTAGTATTACTAACGTTAAGATGTATATTAAACCATGTAGAATAATATAACGTTCCCACTCTCAAGTTCCCCACCCGTTTCACCCCCCCCCCCCGTAGTTGCGTCATAGACCAGGTGTTCAGCGGAACCTCCGCCGACGAACCCCAGTAGCGGTTAACAGAAACACGTTACTTTCCACGCGGGGAAGTTTCCCTGGTCACTCGGCCCCGGTCAATTGCCGACAAAGGGATGGAGGTCCAGTTACTATTGTCTTTGTCTGCATGGCGTACTTCTCTCCACCCCCCCATCTAGGCTCCACCCCCTAATTTGAAAGTTTGAATGAAGCAGATATTATATTTGATTGGCTAAGGGTCACGTGTGAAAAGCGATGTGGGGGGAATGAAAGATAGATTCAAGACATTCGACCGGTGAGCCGAGTCGGAGAGAGTCGATTGGTGAATAGTCTCTGAGTGAGAGAAAGAGAGACATAGAGAGAGAGAGAGAAAAATTGAGAGAGATATCTAGAGTGAACACGTCCTTCAATTTATTCATGATTTTATATTGGATTACCTCTTTTGCTGTATCTTTTTGGATTACCTTTGCTTTATTTGAAAGGCCACCAGAGCCCTGTTACGGACTGGTGCCTCTCTGTAAATAAATATTTGATTGTTGTCACACGACACTTGTTGGATTGATCATCGTGACTGGTTTTACGTCTAATTGTTGGTGAGACTGTGTGTGTGGCGGAAACGAAAAATACAAATACGAGTCAACCTTTGGGTCAGCCCTCATACCACTAGCAACAAGCCAGGGATACCCTCAAAGGGGACCTCAACATCTGGGGACCCTTCTCGGGATCTTCAACATCTGGGGGTCTCGCTCCGGGATCCTCAACATCTAGTCATCCATATCAACATCTTCAATAAAGAGCCATGGAGGCACCACGGGAAGACATGGGAGACCGGACTCGCTTGGATTCGAACCCGTCCCAGTATTCAGATGGTTGTCACAAACAAAAGCACGACCGGGTCACCTGGAGTTCCTTACATCCGATTCTACCTTTGATATTTTTTTTTTCGTTTGTGTTTTGCGCGTTTCTTGACTGACCCAGATTTTTTTTTTGTTATCGTTTCTAAATTACGTCACAAACTTGACTGCACGTACGAACTTGTCGACCCGTAGGGGCTGGGGGGGGGAGGGAATCAAGGTCAGGCGCACGTAACGTTCCAGGAAGTGGACTCTGAAGTGTTATATGGTGACAAGATCTTTTTTGTTTCTTTCTAGGAAACTTGAACAATAAAAACGTACAGCATACACTCATACACAATATAGTACTAAAAATCAGATGGAGACCCGGGGGGGGGGGGAATAGCGATGACTTGGAAGTAACGCTAAGGTCACGAACAGTGGAGTGGGAGGGGAGGGTGCTATGCCGAGACCTTTAAAATATTGGGGGAGGTGAGGGCCTTTTGCAAAACTAACTATTGAGGCCCATGTAAACAAGCTGAGGCCCATATAAACAAACTGAGGCCCATATAAACAAATTGGGGCCCATACAAACAAATTAGGGCCCATATAAACAACAGGTTTGGATAGGAATTCGTTCTGTACGGTGGGGCCTCAGCGGTAGGTTCACCTAGTTTTTTCCTATCCCTAATAACGGATTCGGACCAGGCCCGTAGCGTGCGGAGGGAAGAGGGAGGGCCAGGGGGCCGCTCCCCTGAGTTTTGTCTGTCCCCTTCTGCTTATTTGCTCTACTTAGTAAAATGTTTTACCTGCCCCCCCCCCCCCGCTATTGCCTGGCCCTTGCTGTAAAATGCCTGGCCCCCTCCTGTAGAATTTTTCACTCTACGGGGCTGATTGGGAACATTGGATACGTCGTGTCTTTGACGGGTCGAGAAGCTGTGTGTAACCTGTAAATATGAGATGTTGTTGTTTTATGGTGCCCTTCTTTCATTACTTTATTTTTAGTTTGTATTTCATAGCTTCAAAAGTTCAAGAAAACAGTGTTCAAAAATACAAAAGCTCTAAGCCAGCTAACAACAATATTTCTAAAAAAAAACAAACCTTTCGTTGGGTAAACTACTGTTGTTGTTCTTTTTGGTTTCTATATTTTCACTTGCTGCAGTTTAAAAATTAAAAAAAAAATATATATAGTGTGCAAGAACAACTTCCGCTTATCCGTACCCCTACACAGCGACTCCCCCACCCGACCCTACACCCAAACGAACATTCACCTTACTAGGGGGGAGGGGGGCGACAAATCTGTTCCCAGTATCTTAAACCAACATCGTCGGTGCACTTATATATATATATAAAAAAAAGAAAACAACTTTTAAAAAAAGGTAAATAATCTCTGCGAGTCATTTTTTTGATTTCTGAGTTGGCAAGTCATAACAGGACCTATATATCTCGGCACAGGTTTTATTTCTTAAACTGTGTTGACTGTGTGAAGAGAAAGGGGAGGGGGGGGGAAGCGGTGGTTAGAAGGGGGTTGGCGGACATGGAGGGTGGGAACGAATTCTAAGATCACGAGAAGTAGGAAGATAGTGAATAGCGTCCCTAAGTGGTGGGGGCCCTGAAAAATTGTGAGACTGTTTTGTTCGCTGCATGAGCCTGTTTAAATATGATTTATTTAAACGGTTCTCTGTTGGTTTTATTTATTTTTTCTCTTCAAATTTCGTTTTGACGTCAACCTGTTTTAGAAGGAAGAAGAAAATTTTTTTTTAAAAAGTGGGTCAACGTTTTATCTGTCAAACCATAGGCGTCGCCGACCTGATGGTGGGGTGGGGGGGCGGGGGGCGGGGGAGGGGAGTTGAGGTGACGGTTTAGTGGGGTAGACACACATACTGAAGTGGTTTGAGGTCTATGAGACGAAAAAATGATAACTTGTGATAAGCTGCTATCATCTGTGGGAGGTTTCAGCCAGGAAACAAACACGCAACGCGCAGGCGCGCACCACAGACACACACATAAACTGGTGGTCAGTATCAGGCTTGTGTATCTGTTAGTTCAGGTTAAGGACCGTTAGTTGTAACGTTACGGTTAGGGTTAGGATACGGCAGCGATCTTTCTGCGCCCGACCCCCCTCCCTTTTTTTCCCCCATCCATATTGCCGCCAGGGGGTGCATTGGTCAGGAAGGCGACCAGTGTTCATAGGCTTATTAACACCGTAACGGTGCATCCCCGCCAACCGAGCGGACAGTTGTGTCTTTCCCTCCTCCCCCCCCCCCCCACACAAACATTAAACACATTAAAATACAAAATGTCATTTAGCAAGGTGGGGCATATCCATAGGGCCTTTCAATGGGGCGGATCAATAGGGCCCTTCAGTGGGGCTATCCGTAAAAATAGCACTGCTGCTGGCACGCCCGTAAGTTGGCATTTGCTGGCTGGCGCGGTTAGGATTCGAATGTCGATCCGGGAGGCTTACATCTCCACAGCTCCCTGGTCGCCTCTACGTCTGTGTGAGACGAGACCTCGCGTGAGCAAGGAATAGTGAGTACTCACGGTGAAAGAGTTAGGGCGTGTGAGAGGTTAAAGCATGATGACTGAACCAACTGGGATACACGATGACCATTTGGCTCATAGTAGCACCGATATGTCAAAGGTCAGAAGCACCAAGACGTCATCCGCTGTCATCGATGCAGGGTTTACTCCGCAGGTAGTGATCTCAAACAAAAAATAGTAGAAAATTAAAGAGTTTTAGGATTTTTTAGACTGGTGCTAATTCTGGGAGTGTGTGTGCATGTGTGTGTGAGATTGTGTGTGTGTGTTCATGTGTATGTGTGTTCATGTGTATGTGTGAGTGTGTGTCAGTATTTTCGTATGTATGATTTAACAGCTCACTTATCTAGAGAGCTTTAGGAAGGAAGTGATCTACTTTCATTTAGGTCAGTGACAACGCAGGAAGAAGTGTAACTGTCGAAAGTACTTGCTTTTTTTTTTTCTTTTTTAAGTTGACGGAGATGTTCGATGTATCATCATTCATTCATTCATGTAGCGTGTTTATCATGGGACACAATCAGATGTGCGCAGTGTTGATCATGGGAGAATAATCAGTCCTGTGTATTGTTGCTAATCATGGTATACAATCCCTTGTATTATGCAGTGCTGATCATGGGAGACGACACAAAGTATTCCGTTTCCCCAATGGATCATTTAATAAGTTCAAAGGTTCACCAATGTCATAATGAAACGTCATTGTCTCATTCACAGATTAATGCTGGCAAAAAAAAATAATTAATTATCCTCTTGAAATTAAAAAAAAAGATACATTTCTACCAAATTAAGTATCAGACCGGCACAGAGACCAATCCACAGACCAATCCACAGTGACCAATCCACAGAGACCAATCCACAGTGACCAATATAAGTTTAACCTGTCATTTGTTGTGTTGGTATTTGCTCGCTCCAGGTGCCGACTGTCGGAGGCAGATCCGTTCATATGAATTGGGCCCCCACTGATTATCCAGCCTAACGATCGAACAATCTGAGCACAGCAAACAGGGCAAGCTCTCTACCAAAAGCGCCACCCAGTCTTCTTGATTAGTTCCGGTCACTTTCAGGATTTTTAAAGGTGGGGGGGCGAAATGGTATCTTTTAAAACAGCTATTATCCCTGTTGGACGCCCCCTAACGTTCAACAGACCCCGCGCCCCCTCCCCCATCAACGCCGCTGATAAAAAGAGATTATTTAAACCATGAAAGCAAATATCTCACATATTCAAACCTCGTAACGATCTTATATCCAGACCATGATCAAATCACTTATTCCGAAAAAATAATAAGGTTAAGTTCAACTCCTGTTGCTTTCTTTCTGTTTCTGGATTAACTGATAAGCTGGAATACGGGACAAAACAAGTTTTTCCTAAAAAAAATATAAAAATAAAAATATAGCATATGCGTCAGTAGCAGGCAATTCAAATTAAACATGGGCTGGCTCGCCCTTCTGAGAAATTGTTTCTTTCTAGGAAAAAAAAGAAACGACTTCCGCAAATAGTTTCGAATTTGATGTTCTAATAAGCGCTGTGAAAATAAAGTATATAGGTCAGTTGAGATCAAGGTTTAAGATGTGCACACTAAAAAGATCGTGCGTATGGTATTGTGGTTTTAAAAGTAAGATTATATATACATGTATATATATATATATATAGTCTCTGGCCTATATAGAAAACTTCTGCTGTTTACACTTTAAACATCAATCTGGGTTGAAACCGGATGTGGAAAACAATATAATAAGTAGCTCAAGTTAAATTAGTAAACTGTACTATGACTAACAGTAACTTAAACAATCTTCTCATTAAACTAAACGGCGTAAATTGCGATCTTCGTAAATCATTTTATGTCAACAATCACAATTAATTCTCCTTCCCCATTATTAATTCCTTCTTTTTTTGTATATATTTAGGTTACATATAGTTTTAGCTCAAATCCCTACGTTACATATAGTTTTAGCTCAAATCCCTAGGTTACATGTAGTTTTAGCTCAAATCCGTAGGTTACATACAGTTTTAGCTCTGATCCCTAGGTTACATACAGTTTTAGCTCAAATCCCTAGGTTACACATTGTTTTAACTCTGATCCCTAGGTTACATATAGTTTTAGCTCAGATCCCTAGGTTACATACAGTTTTAGCTCAGATCATTAGGTTACATATAGTTTTAGCTCAGATCCCTAGGTTACATACAGTTTTAGCTCAAATCCCTAGGTTACATACAGTTTTAGCTCTGATCCCTAGGTTACATACAGTTTTAGCTCAAATCCCTAGGTTACATATAGTTTTAGCTCAGATCCTAAATCAGCTGTAAAAAAAATAAATAAAATCGAGAGGTAAAAAAATGGTTTCATTCATAAACAGTTTGAATTGACAATGTATATCAAAGTTAACTTGACACCCAGATAAGTAGGAAGTGTGTGCGTGTGTGTGTGTGAAGGTGAAAGTTCACTTGAAGCACTACAGACTAGACTAGAGAACCTTTTATTGAGGTTTTAAAATCTCCCCCTTTGATTTATGGCTTATTTCTCTCCCCCTTTTTCACCTTGCCCCCCCCCCCTTCCTGTCGATCATTACCAGCTGCTGTAAATCCAAGGCTTCTCAAACTAAAGCTTATAGATTCCATTGATTCAGAGGTGGCCCTTTTGCAGTACGTGAGACTTAGGGCAAGTGTTATTTGCGGGGCCTTTGTTTGTAAGTCAAGGATTGGAAAAAATCTTTAAGTGCGGGGCTTTTTTAGGGCCCCAAATATATCTTTGCCTGGAGGCCCCCAAATGTATTTTTTTTCCTAAGGACCCATAATATACCTATTACTAAACGTGAGAATAGATCTAGTGCTAATATATATTTCTAATTATGGACATGTTTGCCGGCAGGTCTGGTGGGATCGTTGGAGACTCAGGGAGGGGCTTCGTTATATACTGATGTATGTTTGTATGTATGTTTGTATGTATTTTTGTATGTATGTTTGTATGTATTTTTGTATGTATGTTTGTATGTATGTTTGTATGTATGTTTGTATGTATGTTTGTATGTATGTTTGTATGTGTGTTTGTATGTATGTTTGTGTGTATGTTTGTATGTATGCTTGTGTGTATGTTTGTTTGTATGCCTGTATCTATGTTTGTATGTATGTTTGTATGCATGTTTGTATGTATGTTTGTATTTATGTTTGTATGTATGTTTGTATGTGTGTATGTTTGTGTGTATGTTTGTATGTATGTGTGTTTTCAGCCTCAGCAATGTGACGCCCTTCTGTGGAAATTTTTCCGTCTCAAAAACAAAAAAGCGTGTGACACATCAATCAATGCGTCCACACGTTGATAGACAACCGTTAAAAATTATGTCACAGAAGGTGTGAAACTTACCGCAACTCATCGCACTTTTTGATCTACATATTTTTTTTTGGTCCATGCCGTTGGGGTGGGGGGGGGGGACCCAAACGAGTCTCTGATGAATCTGGAAAAAAAAATATCGCCCCCTCACCCCCCCCCCCCCCCCACGCTTTTTTTTTTTAAATACCTTCCCTGGAAATTAACACCAAAAGATCGATTACATGTTATTCACTTAACATAACGGCCTGTTGGGTGACGCGGCCTGTTGAGTGACGCGGCCTGTTGAGTGACGCAGACCGACCACTTTCAAACGGTTTTGTATGGAGTCTCATCCAGAGGAGCAGAAAGTTATGGGGGAAGGGAACGGTTGGGAGGGCATGAAGTCAGACGTTGAAAACTTTGTAGTGAATTATTCGTTGTTTTTTGTTTGGCTACTGTAGACTTCCACATGCAGACTTCCATATGCAGACTTCCATATGCAGAATTCCATATACACACTTTCATATGCACACTTCCATATGCAGACTTCCATATGCAGACTTCCATATGCAGAATTCCATATACACACTTCCATATGCAGACTTCCATATGCAGACTTCCATATGCAGACTTCAATATGCAGACTTCCATATGCAGAATTCCATATACACACTTCCATATGCAGACTTCAATATGCAGACTTCCATATGCACACTTCCATATGCAGACTTCCATATGCAGACTTCCATATGAATGTGGGGTTTGTTTGAATTTAAAGCATTCGAGGGGCCTAGTACGGGTGATTTTTTTCTGTATTCTACCCCCCCCCCTTTCCCCCACTATTTACAGTGTTTTTTTTTTCTTTATGACACTATGGCGTTCCGACCGAGAGTGGCGAGACGTGAGTGTTGCCGGTCATAGTCCTATTTATAGAAAATGTAATATAATGGTAATGTGTTTATTGAATATAGTCAGCATAATCATTCTTAATAAAATGACTACAAGTTTAAATATATATATATATATAACATTCAGTTTATATATAAATTGTATATATGTTGTTAGGCTAATCATTTATACAAACTATTTATACAGTTTAGGAATGTATGTAAACAATCCCACGATTAAGAAGTGCTTTAATAAAAATATAAGTATATATTGTTTTGTGAATAAATAATAATTAGTTAAAATACTAAAAAAAAATATTCTGATTTATTTTCAAATACAAGTCGGTAATATCTTCACACACAAAAAAATATATAACCACACATTTAACAAAAAATAATATTGTATTATTTCTAAATAACAAGAAACTGTACCGTATATTTTTTTGTTTTTATTCAATTTGTATCGTCTGTTTAATTAAATCAGTTGAGGGAATGTATGTTGATCTTTTAATCCTATCTGTCCGGCCATGTTTAACGGGGATCTCCATTTTTTTTAAAAATAGCTAACTATGGGAGATAACTGCAGGCACTAGTACTGAAAGTAAACAAAGTTTACAGTGTGGGGAAACCTTGCTGAAATAGTCTGTTTTTAGTTATTTAGTGGTTACGCCTTGTATTATTAGAATATAGCTAACCAACATGAGTTCTCTTCCCCTGAATCTCAGTTTCTTGGTTGTTGTTTTTTGCTGTACAGATTTTATCACCCCCTGTAATATAATGTATCAACATGAGTTGTCACCCCATGTATAATAATAGTTTATCAATATAAGTTATCGCCGGGTTATCAGCGTTGTGTGTAGTATCCTTTTTCTTGATCTCATTTCGGCCCACGACACTGCGACTTTTCCCTTCCAGTGGTTGGTTGTTGATAAATAAACTCAGTGCGTGTGTGTAGATAGCAATTGCTATAGGGTTTCAAAAGAGATTAGTTAATGTACCAGTATTAGGATGTGAAAGGAAATATGGTCATTTTTTTTTGGGGGGGGGGGGGGGGGGGGGGGGCGGAAGGAATGAAGGGGGTTAGGGATTTTTAGGAAAACTACATCCAGAGGCGGATTTACCGGCAAGTACAGAAGGTAAGTGCAAGGGCCGAAATATTAGTACAGTTTATGCCATTTTTTTTTTGGGGGGGGGGGGGAGGGGGCAATATTTTCTTCTGCGCCCGGGAAGGGGGGGGCTTGATAGACGGCCCTGGAAAAAAAGAGAGAGTGAGAGAGAGGAGGGCCACTTAGAGTAGACACTGGTGGCTCACGTGTTGATTTGAAGTGGGTCACCAAAAGTCTAAATCATTACTTAATCGATAATTTGGCCTAGAGTTTTCAAATGTATCTCAAGTCTCTGCCTAGGGTAGAAACTAAACCTAAACCGGCACTGATTGCAGGTGCGATGAAGTACACCGAACAGACGGTGGGTCGGGAGTCACACTAGTTTGAGAACCAATGGAATAGGGTGAAGCAGTTAAAAATTTAAGAACCAATGGGATAGGGTGAAACAGTTAAAAAGGTTTGTGTGAATGTATATATAATAAGGTGAAAGGGTTAAGGAGAGAAAGAGAAAGATTATAAGTAAGAGAAAGAGCATCGAGTTGGGGGGGGGGTAAATTCAGGATTAAACAGAGATTAGTGGAAACATTATTTTTCGGATTAGGGACATATCCATTTTGGTGAGGTCAAAGGTTGTGGGGTGGGAGGGGCCGCAGTGCATTGAATTCGAGGGGAGAAAAAAAAAAGAATAGTGAGAAAAAAATCAGCGAAATTGTAAATGTGAGGAAGATAGAAAGAAAAAGACACAAGCAGAGAAGACGAGAAAGAAGGAAAGAATCAGGCTAAGTGATAGGTGAAGTAAGTTGGGAGACGGGGTGGGGTGGGGGGGGGTGAATGAATCGAATCAGCACGGTTATGAATGAATGCAGGCTACAGTTCATGGCTTAGTGTTGTCAATGCTAATCAGCCGTGACTGCCACTGCATTCAGTGTGTAGATGTGAGTGTGTGTGTGTGAGGGGGGGTGTAAGTTCAGGGCACACTGTCACGGAAGTGCACTACTCCTGCAATGCAACAGTTTGTGCATTCATTGACGGGCTGGTAGGGCTAGAGTGATTCATGTTATTTTTGAATCATTTAAATCTGCTTAATCTTTCCCCTTTATCCTGGGGCTGAATAATCTAGCCATAACCTGCCCTTTACCTTACCCCCCCTCTTCACCCCCCACCCCGGGGGGTAGGGGGGTTATAGTACTGAGTATGGAGGTGTGCTGTATTAACTTGGGAGCATCTCTCGAATAAATTATAAGACAATGGTGGGCGGACAGACAAACATTCGTGAATACAAAATTACTGCAGACAGACTACTGCAGACAGACTTACTGCAGACACTTACTGCAGACAGACTTACGGCAGACAAACCTTCGGGCAGACAGGGAAGCTGATAGACGTGCAGAATGACACTCAGGCAGAAAATAAAAAGACAGATGTACAGACAGACGGCACAGACATACATAAGACAGATGAAACAAATCTGGCATGCAGACAGACATACATCACAATTCATTTGGGCGGAGGATCATAACATACAATTTAAACATACGAAAGAAAAAACAGATGGAAGTGTCGACAGACAGCTAGGCCGACAGAAAGCTAGGCTAACATACAATCGGCAAGACAAAAATGATCAAGAAACGTGTTGCTGTTAGTTACATGTAGGGAGCGACCGATATGCCTTTTTACCGGTAGTCCGATACCGATATTTTCCCCCCAGCATTTTTACCGATACCGATACCGATATTTTATTTTTAGGGGCTGTCCATTATTTATGTCAACAAATTTTTGGCGATTTTTTACCCCCCCCCCTTGTCAACAACTTGTCAAACTTTCCGAGACCCCCCTATAAAATTACGTCAACATTTGATTACCCCCCCCCACTAAAAAGGTGGCTTCCAAAATGTTTTATGTGGCAAAATTAGTAGGAATATAGTTAGTTTAATTAAAATACTGAATGTTAAGCGAGTGTGTAACACAGAACTACAAACGCTGCTTAATTTTCCTATTTATTAAGTAATTATATTAAATTTAAAAAAGTAACATTGTTGACGTCAACTTTTCTTGACCTCCCTCCCCTCCCCCTTGTCAACAATTGTCAAAAATTTTCTGACCCCCCCCTCCCCCCTATTTTGTTGACGTAATTAATGGACAGCCCCTTAAGCAACAACAATGCCAATTGCCAAACACGTGTTTCTTTCGTGTTAATACAGCTAATGACGTATGTCAACCCATGCTTACCCCTTCCCTGTCATATTTCGTGACGTGTCTTGTTCCCCCCCCCCCGCAACTTCCCATCCCAACAAAAAAATATGCACAGATGTTCACTAATTGTATCATTCAAGGTCATACATTAGAATTAAAAAATGCCAATCCTATTGTTTCAAGGTCGTATCTCTGATGTATACGTGACAATTTCTGTGTACGGGTTTTTTTTTCCTTTTTTATTAAATCTTGTCTGATCTGGTTATAGAATTGGGTTATTTACTGATTTTCTTTTCTGCAACTCTGTTGTGAAAAAAAAAAACAATGTATCGGCAGCCAAAAAACGGCCGGTCCGACAGTTAACCCATAGTGCCAATATCGTTTCGACTATCGGTCGCTCCCTACAACAATCGGCCGATCCGATATTAACCGATAGTGCCAATATCGGTCCGATGCCGATAGCGATCCGATTATCGGTCGCTCCCTAGTTACATGTATAAGTAATTTTACAGATCGAGACAATCTATTCAAGAAGTGGAGAAAATGGAACTAAACTAAAATCGCATTTACAAAAAATAGACTCAAATGGCGCATGGAAAAGTTAATAGAATGTTTTCGTTTCGTTGTTTTTTTTTTTTATAATTAAATTATTTGTATGATGAAAGACTTGCTATATTCTGTATTCAGTTGAGCAAGACTTGTCATATTCTGTATTCAGTTGAGCGAGACTTGTCATATTCTGTATTCAGTTGAGCAAGACTTGTCATATTCTGTATTCAGTTGAGCAAGACTTGTCATATTCTGTATTCAGTTGAGCAAGACTTGTCATATTCTGTATTCAGTTGAGCAAGACTTGTCATATTCTGTATTCAGTTGAGCATTGGACAGTCTGTCAGAAACGGTTTTTTTTTAATAAATATTCCAGTTCAATCGGTTAGGCAACGTGTTGTTATTTTAACACGCTCTTTACTAAGAAAGATTTGGAAAGTGTTGATTATGGATTAAGACCGACGCTGCATTGAATGCTGTGGATATTCCAATGGAAAATATCAAATAGAAGTCCGGAGAGCAGGGCCGTAGCCAGGGAGTGGGCCAGGGGGGGGTTTCGCCCCCCCAAGTGAAAAAGTTTGCCCCCCCTGAGAATTTTTAAAAATATTGTTTATTTCCAAGAAAATGTTGAAACTTTTTTAATTAAATAAAAATGTTTTTTAAATTTTCTTGTAAGTCTAAATTTCCCTAACAATTTTCGATTTAAATAAATTAAGTTTTTAAAATAATTAAAATTTTTTTTTACAAAATCAAGCGGAACATCATCGCGCGAACTAAATTTGCTTTTTTCAGAACCAAAAAACATGAACGCTTTCAATGAGAATTTGCGTAACCGCCATTTTGGTTAAAACATGACATAAATAATATTAAAAATGCGGTTTAGTTTTATTACTTTTTTATATTTTATACATTATTTTGTATTCATGAAAAATATATAGTTTTAGTACATTTAAAACGATAAATTTAATTGATATTTTAAATATTAAAAAGCTTGAGCAATTGCATTGAACCAATTACTTGCATATCCTCCTTTTTATTCATTCATTGGCTATTCATATTTTGACTCCATTTTTGTTTTAGAGTGTTTTTTTTCATTTTCGTTTTTTGTTTTAAAATGGATCGTTTTGTAATAAGAAAAAATCAAGAGATAAAATTAATTTCTATTAAAAAACATAACGATGGCCAATCGTGTAGTCATAGTTGTAACGAAGAAGAAGATGCTGCTTCTACTTCTGCTATATCTGCCTCTACCAGACAACATCAAAAACGGCTCTTTTCAGAGCCACTCTCAACAACTAAGCAAAAACAAATTAATGATCTAGCAAAAAAGGATGAACCTATCAAACAAATTATATTACCTACCTATCCTAAAAATAATCAGAATCGGTCTTTCAGGTCAGAATGGTTTCAATATTTCAAGTGGATGGAATATTCTCCGTCCTTGGACGCTGCATTTTGTTACCCATGTCGCTCGTTTGCTGCATTTTGTAAAGAGGATACCTATACGAAAACCGGTTTTAAAAACTGGAAAAGTGCATTGGACGAAACTAAAACTGGATTTTACAAGCATGCTTTGTCTGAAACTCATGTACAGTCTATGTTATTATGGTCCGAAAGAAATATCAGAGTTGAATGTAATAGGTCTGTTTCAACACTAGTCAATGACAGTGTGCTTGAAAAACATAGATATTACATTTCAAGTATTTTTGAAATTATTCATTTTCTTGTCATTAATGAGCTTCCTATCAGTGGATCATATAACATAGAAGAGCATTTAGAAGAAAGCTTATTCAAAAACTTATTTGAATTTACATTGAGAAAAGACCCAAAATTAGCTGATTCTTACCAAATTATTCCAAAAAATGCCACATACCAATCCCCAGAAATTCAGAATGAAATAATTCAAATAATGACTGACCTGGTTAAAGAAGAGATTTCTAATGACATAAATAATTCAGATGTTCCATTTTTTACTCTATTGGAGGATGGAACAAAAGACAAAAATCATAGGGAAAACATTGCAATTGCTGTCAGATACGTTAAAAATGGTGAAATTTTTGAATCTCTGCTGTCAATAGAAACAACAGTTCTTTTGGATGCTAAAACATTTACACAAAAAACATTAGAAACACTGGAAAAGTATGGTATAAATCCAAAAAACATGCTGAGCCAATGTTATGATGGTGCCTCAGTGATGAGTGGTAAAAAGGGTGGAGTTCAGGCCAGTGGCGTCACTAGGGGGGTGCGGGGGGGTGCGGACCGCACCGGGTGACACCCTCACAATGGGTGACACCAAAATGCAAAATATCTAGTTTTAGGCCTATATTCTTAATTTAAAATAATTCAAAGCCGTATTTAATTTTTAAAAATAAATAAAAATATATCCGATTATTAACAGCAAATGACTTTATAAGGCTTCGAAAAAAAATTAATGCCAAATATAAAAATATCTCCGATTATTTACAGACACTGCGTACTTTTTATTAATTATTAATTATTTTAATGAAATTATTGGTATACTTGCACTGACCTATAGATATCAATTATGTATTCTTCTATTGTCGTTGTAAATTTATTTATAAATTTTGCTAAGAAAGCTGTATGTCTATGGGGTGTCATGAGAGGGGTGACACCATGAGTTACCGCACCGTGTGACACCAACCCTAGTCACGCCACTGGTTCCAGGCACTAATTCAAGAAAAACTAGTGAAAGAGATTCCTTATGTACATTGCTATAATCATAAGCTTCATTTGGTTATAACAAAAGCTGTTTCTGTTTTGGCAATTGTTAATGAATTCTTTAGTCAGTGTGGGCAGTTATATAATTTTTTGTCTCGTGGTATTGTGGCTCCTATGTATAAAGGCAAAGCTCTATCGCGCTTATTGGAACAACGATGGTCAGGTCATCTTCATGCTTGTAAGATAATTTATGAAAATTACGACCATATATCAGAAACCCTAGAAATAATATCTTTAAACCAAGGAAAACATTTTAACGGAGATGATGTAGCTCTATGTACCGGTCTCTATATTGTGATAAAGAAACAAGAGTTTGTATTTTGTCTGTTAGTAATGAAACAAATTTTAGAAATTCTCTCACCAGTTGACAAGGGATTACAAAGCCATGATATTTCTTTGGAGCAGGGTTGTAATTTGGTTTTTGCTGCAACATCTGCAATAGAAGAACTAAGAAATGAAGACAGTCTAAAATCTATACTACAAGAAATGTCAAATTTATGCAAAGTACAAGAAGTTGAAACGAAAAGAAAAAGGAAGTTCAACTCTTTACTGGACAATTACATAACAAGTGAAACGACAGGCAACAAAGCTTCATTCAGCAGTGACAGTAATGAAAGCAATGAGTTAGGTAGAATATTTTATGAAATTTTAGATGTAATACTGAGTGAAATAAAGAAAAGGTGTCAGAATAATGATGACATTTATATGGCAATATGTGCAGCAGAAAATTTGGATTATGAAAACGATAAGTTAAATTATCTCAAAAGATACAATATCATTATTCCGAGCAAAGAAGAAATGAAAGTGGCCAAAAACTTTTTTGAGAGAAATAAAATTGAAAAACATAATGTCTTCAGTGAAGTGTACAAACATAAAAGTGCTTTTGAAGACTGCTATAGTTTGTTAGCAGCAGTAAAAACTTTTGCTTGCAGCACAGCTATGTGTGAATCAACTTTCTCAGTTCTAACATGTATTAACAGTCATCAAAGACTTTCTATGTCCCACCAAAGAATGTCTAACCTAGTATATATGACCTTTGAACAGAAGAAAACGAAACAACTAGAAGTAGAAAAGGTCCTGAGAAGATTCAACTCACTGAAAAATAGAAAAATACAACTCTACTAGATAAAGGTTGAAAAGTCTTCTGACCAATTAAATTACATACTTTTCTTTTCATATGTTATATGAATAGTCATCAAATCTGAAAAACATTTAACAAAAAGTTGTGTAACATTTTTAAATCTGAAAAATTATATCAAATTGTGTAAAACTTGCATATACTATTATATATATATATGTATATATATATATATTATATATATATACTATTATATATATATATATATATATATATATATATATATACTCGTTAATAATATTGCCCCTCCAAAAAAAAATCTTGCCCCTCCATTCTAGAAGTCTTGGCTACGGGCCTGCCGGAGAGTTGAAGTTCCTGTTGTGGAAGTGCACAAGATCGTATAACGAAACTGAAAATGATTGATTGGTCGACATTTTCTTGGAATAGACTCGAGTGAAAGGTCAAAGCGACATAAGCTTTAGGGATCTTTCAAACTCACCTGTTAATTCAGCTGGCTTCTTTTGGGAATAAAATACTTTAATTATAGAAAAAAAAATACATTTTTTTAAAATATCAACAACGATGAGAGGAAAAAGTTTAATGATCAACTGGGGTTCCACCTCTGACAAACGACCCTGCAACTAAAAAAAAATTTCATTTTATAGCAGATCATTGTACCCTCCCAGGTCCCCAATCCCTGATAAAGTTGGGCCCCGTTACAGTGATTGACAGCTGGATGCCCCCATTTCAAGCCATTTCAAAGTTGATTACTGTACCTCGACTCAGAGGCGTAATTGGGAGGGGGGGTCCAAATTCGAAATTCCCCCCCCCCCGGGGTCTCAGCTTGAGGTGGGTTCCCAAACATTTTTTTTACAATGAAATATAAATTACATTATCTCATATTATGATGTCAAATGTCAAAATGCAGCCCTCCCCCCACCCACCCCAAGAGGCCAAGCCCCCCCCCCCCGGGCCCCAAAATCCCTAGGTTCAGCATTGCCTCCTTCCAAAAAGCCTGAATTCCTGATGTTTTTTTTTAAGTTGCCCTATCTGTGTGCCTATCTCCCCCTTCCCACCCCCACCCGCCTATACTGCATGAATTTAATTTCGCCCAGTGAACTACCGGAAACAGTAAAGTCCAGGATATTGGGGATAATAAAAAAAAACATTAGCCAAACAAAACAACCGCTGCTGTACGGCTGCTATTAAACCTCATCCCCCATCACAGACACACACGCAGACACACAGACAGACAGACAGACACACACACACACCAAACCTACTTACTACATACGCAAACATACAATAAGTTTAAACAGACAAGACTTGAGGAAGGAGTGGTTTCAAGCCAAAGAATTTTGTTTTTATACACATATCTATTTTTTTTTTCCTATGAATGAATTTTGGCGGGATCTTCACCGTCTATAATGCATTGCGAAACTGTTCTTTGGGCTTCGGCGTCAGGTGGAGGGGTGAGGGAGGGCGGGCGGGTTGCGGGCGGAGGTGGAAGATAAGGTGGAGGTTGGGGGGGGGATCCGGCCACAAATATTTCTGGTGACAGAACTTCACAGAACTGTGTGTGAAGTGAGGAAATGACTGAAACTGACAAATACGTGTGTGTTTTTTTACTTTATAACAATGTGTGTATGTGTATGTGTGTGTATGTGTGTGTGCATGTGGGTGTGGATGTTTTTTGCCTCGAACTTATTTCTACCATCAAAAAAAAAAATATGCAGTTGTTTTGTTTTTGAAATTTTCAGATTTTGTCGTCATCCCCCCCCTTCCCTTCCTTCCCCTTACGCAATGACCTATCTTGGGGGGGGGGGAGCAGATGCCCCTGGGTCCGGCAGTTACCTAGAAGTCAGCGAGGGAGGGCTACATTATTACTTAAGCTAGCTACACCATTCCCGGCAAACACACCTGAAATAGAAAAAAATATAGATTAACATTTTGTGACACACCAAAAAAAAATATAGCATCGTTCTTAGGTCTTTGCTTGCCCCGTACATAGAATTTCAGATATACTGGGGGTCGGGAAGAATCGCTACAAGAAGCTGGTCCCTTTGGCAGGCTTGGGGGGGGGGGGGTGGCGTTGAGGAGGTACCAGGCCGTTCGCCTTGTGGACCATTCTATCAGTGATTAGTATAGACTAGTCCAGAGTGTCCAATCATTGGAATTATTTGTGCGCAGTCGCTGTGTCACCTCTTAGGTAACGGATTCGTTAATGTTGCCCACCCGGGCCGTCTTATGATCGTCGTGGACCCTGGGGATATTCTGTGGGGGGCGGGGAGGGGACGGCACGCTGGAGGTTTTTTTTTTTAGATACATCCGTATCTGAAATTTCAGTTTTAGATTTTTATGGGCCCCCTTTAGATTGCGGGCCCTGGTCCTGTAAGGATAATACGGAGGGTGGTGGTGGTGGGGAGTGGGGGGAGAGAACTATTGATGATGCAACAGCTTAAGGCTCCGTTTATGAAATCAGGATCGTTCATTAGGATTGTTGTCAAATAAACTGACATATTTGCACCAGAACTAAAGTGACTTTCTTTTCATTTTTTTTTTTTTTTGTTGTACTTCAACTTGACCATATTACACACCCGAACAACATTACAGAGTCAAAACAGAAAATACAAAAAAGAAACTTGTTTGTACTAGGACAGGTAAGAATTTCGCCCCCCCCCCGTGCCTCAATTACAAATAAAACAACCTAATTGCACTTATAAAGTATATATGTATATTAATGTCTGATAAAAAAAAAACAACATTAGACATTCCACAGCGGATTTGACCAATCCCATAACATTTGAATAATGTTTACCTCCTCCAGACCTGTGACGACTTAGAAAAAAAAAAGTGTCTTAATACTAACCACTTTGTCATGGTTAGGTTATTTAATTCTATATCCTCCCATGTTTCCGTTTCAACCTCAGGTCCCTCACATATCTGAATGTCAGCGTCAGGTACATCTTCCTCCTTTAACATGACAATTTGAACCTGTCTCTCAGCGGTCTGAACTAATTCAATTGGTCTATTATAGTATACTTTTAACATGTTTATATGAAAGACCTTTAACCTATTTCTATTGTTCATAATCCACGTCTGTCACCTTTCTAGTAACCTTAAAGGTCCTTGCCACTTAATGAATAATCTATTGGTCTTGTCCGGTAATAAGACAAGTACATCTTCACCTGGTATCACTAGCTCATAGGCAGTTCTTACGTCAGGGGATAAATCTTTCGTATCATTAAGTCCTTAAGTAAAGACAGTGGACCCCTTGGATTCACCGTACACCATTTCAAAAGGTGAAAATCCTGTTGTTTCCTGTGGAATTTCCCTATATGCAAACAACACACAGGGTAACATGAGATCCCAGTCTCCCGGATTGTCATCAGACACTTTACTGATCATTTTTTATACACTGATCAGTCGCTCACAAATTCATTACTTTGGGGATGGTATGGCGATGTAAAGATTTGTTTGATCTGAGGTAAAATGGTTGGTTAATTCAGATACAAATTGAGTACCTCTGTCAGATAAGATAACATCAGGGAAGCCTGTCCATAAAAAATAGTCATTAGTGCCTGTGCTATGTCCTCAGCGTGATTTCAAGAGGCACCGCCTCTGGCCATCTGGAACATACATCCACCACCGTTAAGATAAAACGATGGCCTCTATTGGACAGCACTGGCATAGGTCCAATTATATCAATAGCTAATTTTATGAACGGTCTGTCAACTACATCGGTTGTTTGTAATGGGCTTCCCCTGGTACAATTTGCCCCTTTTTGACACAGTCACACGTCCTAACATATCTCTTTACGTCTCTGGTAACCCCGGGCAAAAAAATTTTCTGGATCCTATACTTGGTTCTAGTAACCCCAAATGACCCGCTAAAGGTGAATCGTGGGCTGTCCTGAACTAATTCCTATTCATTGGGACTATAAGTTGATTCACCTTTTATTCATGTACTGTGTCTTTCTAACCCAAACACCTTTTTCTAACTGAATGATTTCCCTATCTCTAAATGATTTTTTATCCCGGTTGATTAATTTTGATAATGACACGTCATTATGCTGTTCAGTAAAAAAAGTTCTCTCCATCTATGGTGACCCTGTCAGACATCTCACCCAAGGATGTCACTAGATTTAACATTATCAGTCATGTGGATTAGGAAAGTTGACTACATTCTCTTCCCTTTGTATAATTTTACTTCCTGAGTATTAATTAAGCAGTTATCTGTACTACTAATTGATGACTGATTATAGGTTTTCCTCACTTAGCCTGAGCCTTGTCACAGCATTACAGTTTCTAGTAGGATCATTAAGTTTTTTCCATTTATCCAATTCCATGGGATCACACTCTATTACGCCCTCAATATTGCCCACTAAAACGTCATAAGTTGGTTTCTCGATGACTAATGCTAACTAGCCCTGTGTAAAATGGACTTCTAAGATTAATGGTGGCTATGGGTAACTCATTACCACCGTCCCATCAAATGACGCACATAGACCCATTCTTCCCGTGAATTTACTATCTTTCACCAATGATCTACGGACACACACGCACGTTGCCCCAGTGTCGTAGCACCTTCCAGGTACATCACCAACGAACCCAGGGTAAAAATGTAAACCATTACCTCCCCCTGAACTAACATTGCCTGTTGTACCCTATCTTTTGTCTCTGTCTGGTCTTGTCCATGGTTCTGGTCTGTTGTCCTTTTCTCCCCTGACTATTTCCCCGGGACCAAGTGCAGTTCCTAGCATAATGTCCCCTGGCGTTACACAGATAACATAAATATCACTACCTCATTTCCCTTTTGCAGTCTCGCGATCTATGTCCGGCTCTCCCACATGAAAACATAATTTGTCCCCGTCATGTCGGTCACTGGATCTATTCCTGTTCCGGACTAAGCTACGGCCGGTTGGATATGGTACAGCTTTAGCAAAGCACAGCATCCTGGTTATGGTCTGGTTCTTAGATATGGGTTTTTCTGGATGTGCAGACCTACTTTCTCAATAAATCAGTGACATCTTCTAAAGTTTTGGCCCTTTTTCTTTCAAGAATGCCACTAAATCTTTATGGCACATTATTGTATCTACTAAATCAGTTCCCTTAAATCATGATTCTTGTTTCGCCCAGACAGAGCCACCCATCTATCAAAAAACAAACTAAGGTTTGATAAATAAATTGGGGTCTCCTCGTGATGGGCGAATATTATTAAATTTTCCCTGTAACCATCACATGTGTTACCATAAATCTTCATTCATGATTCTTTCACAACATCATAATTTTTATTTCATTTTCACAGTTTCAAACATACATCCAGAGCTTTGTCTTATGAATCCTAAAATTGACGCATGTATTCTTCGGCATACCCGCGCTAGTAGCTAGCATTCACCTTAGACAATATTGTCCATACTGTCAACGCTCTGTAAAATAAGGTAATTTGTGATGTGGTCACTCTATCACCTCCGTTAACTCCGGGGTTAGCTAACTATCTTGTTCTCAGACTCTAAGCGCTTTTCGTTCGCGATTTCTTCCTTCCTCATTTCCCGTTCTGCGGCTCTTTCTTCCCTCTCTCTCTGTTCCTTTTCCTTTCTTTCTTCCCTCTCTCTCTGTTCTTTCTTTCTTTCTTCCTCTCTCTCTGTTTTCTTCTTCTTTCTTTTCCACCCTTTCTCTCTCTACAGATACCCAGGTTTGTAACTCTTGGCCTGTAAGGCCAAGTGCTTTACCAGCTTCAACAATATTTAAAATTAATGACATGGCAGTAACCAAACCCAATTATAACTAATAAATAAAATGTTTGATACTATATATCACAAAAATATTCATATGTATCAATCAACAAGTAATAACAAAATAAATATTCAATTCCTTTTAAAAAAATCAGCAAATTAAATGTTTTGGCTGCTCAGGGTGGACCCTATTTTAACCTCTACTGTATTAAATACAGAATTCCACCAAGAACAACAAACAAATAATTACACCAGATTTCAATATTCTAGTAATAAATATATATAAAAAAAATATGCCAACTTACATATAAAAATACACAATAGTAAATTTTGTTCCTTGACTTCGATGGTTGATCCTCGGTGATCCCGGTCCGCGATGTTCGATGTGGGTTGACTAACACACGGGTTGATCCTTAGTGATCCCTGTCCGCGATGTTCGATGATCCTTGTTGATCCTTGGTGATCCTATGGTGGGGTCCTCTGACGATGAGGAGGTGATTCCCAACACGGTAACGTCGGCCCCGTCAGTATACAGCAACTCTGGCATTTAAGCAGTAAAGTTGGCCACTTCAGCAACAGTAGGGTTGGCCTCTTCAGCAAACAGGCAAGGTTGGCCTCTTCAGCAAACGGCAAGGTTGGCCTCTTCAGCAAACAGTAGGGTTGGCCTCTTCATAGCAGCAAGGTGACCTCTTCAGCAACGGCTGATTTTGGCCACCTCAGCAAACAGTAACGTGGCCACTTCAGCAACAATAGGGTTGGCCACTTCAGCAAACATAACGTCGGTACTTTGGCAAACAATAGGGTTGGCCACTTCAGCAAACAGTAACGTTGGCCACTTCAGCAAACAATAGGGTTGGCCACTTCAGCAAACAGTAACGTTGACGCTAAAGCAACTAATGGGTTGGCCACTTCAGTAAACAGTAACGTTGGCCACTTCAGCAAACAGTAACGTTGGCCACTTCAGCAAACAATGGGTTTGCCACTTCAGCAAACAGTAACGTTGGCCACTTCAGCAAACAGTAACGTTGGCCACTTCAGCAAACAATAGGGTTGGCCACTTCAGCAAACAGTTTTCGGCGCGCATTGTTACGGATCCTTTTAATGATGATGCTTGTAGAGGGTGTAATAAATCAGACAACACAAATCACGAAGTTAACTCCAGTGAAGTAACATCAAACAATCATTTAATACTTGAACATGAACTGACATAAAGGTAGAATCAGGAGGAGTACAAAAGCAAACTGTAAATATGCATCCATCTACATAGATGCCCACAGCTAGACTAACTATAAAACAAAGCATGTGCTCCCAACTGTCGAGTTAATATACGTCATTTGTACCAAATGACGTATACACTAAAGCTCCCAATATTTACACTCAAGATGGCGGAATGACGCCATAGATACTGCGGTGGGCGGAGCCTAGCGAATTGCGTCATCAAACTTAGACTATATTATTTCTCCACATTTCTCCCCCTCTACCTAATCATGATGTAATCATGTAAAACCCAATACTAATACCGACAAAAGGAAGCCACATGAAACAAAGTTCAATCATAGAACATATCCCAAATCATCATAACAACAAAATAAATTATACAATGATTCATCAAATCAATATTGCATGGAATTATAAATCAATACATGCAAACAATATAATAAATATCATCAATCATATATGTATAAACATATTGAATTCAATTAAAATTTCTCATCATTTTAATAATTTTTTTTTCCGTCACTGATATTCATTATTTTATTAGATATTTTTTTCTATGTGACTTGTTAATTTTTTTTTTTTTTCATGTCACTTGTATATCTTTTCTATTATCTTTTTTTTCAGGTGACTTTTTTTTTTTTTCATGTCACTAGTTATTCTTCTTTTTTTTTTTTCTCAAGTGACTTCTCTTTTTTTTTTTTTTATCATAATCATCAACTATTATTAAATATCATTATGTCATCATATAAACATATAATACATGTAACATAAACATTACGGTACACAAGATTTCTTACTGCCAGGACATAGGTTTGTTGAGAACTTAAGCTCATTTCAAATGCAACGTGATAACGTGTCAGCAATAACGTTCTCTTTACCAGGTATAGCTTGGACGATAAAATTAAAATCCTGCAGTAGGAGTGACCATCTGGCTACTTTATTATTCCCTAGCTTTTTGGAATTTATAAATGCCAGCGGCGCATGGTCAGTCCGAAGAATAAATTGGGCACCTAACAGATACCTTGCCAATTTTGTAATGCACCATGTGATGGCTAATCCCTCCCTCTCTATTGTAGCGTATCTTGTCTCTGGTGAGGTCAATTTACGACTGACATATAGCACTGGGTGTAACACACCATTGTGGCTCTGTAACAGGGCCCCCCTATGGCAACGGCCGAGGCATCTGTGGCCAGAACGAATTGTTTACCTATGTCAGGTAACTTTAATATGGGCCCCTGAGCGAAGGCGGTTTTAATAATCTCCAGGGCCCGTTGACATTTATCAGACCAGATGATTTTGTTTGGCTCTCCCTTTTTAGTTAGATTAGCCAGAGGTTCCATTATATGAGCGAAATTCGGAACAAACTTCCGATAGAAATTGCATAAGCCCAAAAGACTGCGCACCTGTTTCTTTGATGACGGTTTTTCAATATTTAATATCTTTGACACTGATTCACCTATGGGTTTTATTATATTATTTCCCACTTTATGTCCTAGGAAAGTTACTTCCGTCAGTCCTATCTCTACCTTAGTCGGTCTCACGGTTAAATTATGTCTCTTTAAAACTGTAAAAATTTCTCTTAGACTCCTAACATGTTTATCCCAGTCCTCATGAAAAATACAAATGTCATCCAGGTAGCAAACAGTGTCTTGTCTATGGGAAAATAATTTGGCCATCATCCTATTGAAGGTGGCTGGTGCATTTACTAGCCCAAAACTCATGAAATTCCATTGGAACAACCCAAATGGAGTTATAAATGCAGTCAATGGTTTGGCTTCAGGGGTCAGTGGTATTTGCCAATACCCTCTTGCTAAATCCAGTTTAGAAAAATATTTAGCTCTGGCTAGCCTGGTCATTAACTCCTCAGGATTGGGCATGGGATACGAGTCCATAATGGTTATTTTATTTAACTGTCTATAGTCTACACACAGTCTGATGTCACCTGTCTTTTTCTTAACTAACACTATGGGAGCTGCATATGGTGACTCTGATGGTTCTATGACACCCTGTTTCTGTAACCCTTCTAACTCTTTCTTGATATAGTCGCGGTGATGTAATGAGAGGGTGTATGGTCTCAAATGGATAACCTTGTTTTCTGACAGCTTTATGTCATGTTGTATTATATCAGTTTTACCCGGTCTATCAGAAAAAATATCTGTAAAGTCACCCAAAAGTGTCTTAATACTAACCACTTTGTCATGAGTTAGGTTATTTAATGCTATATCCTCCCATGTTTCCTTGTTTCCAACCTCAGGTCCCTCACATGTCTGAATGTCAGCGTCAGGTACATCTTCCTCCCCTAACATGAAACAATTTTGAACCTGTCTCTCAGCGGTCTGAACTAATTCAATTGGTCTATTATAGTATACTTTCAACATGTTTATATGAAAGACCTTTAACCTATTTCTAATATTAATTTCATAATCCACGTCTGTCACCTTTCTAGTAACCTTAAAAGGTCCTTGCCACTTAATGAATAATCTATTGGTCTTGTCCGGTAATAAGACAAGTACATCTTCACCTGGTCTAATATGTCTGAGTTTCCTGTCTCTATTAACCCTCAATAATGTGCTTTTATTTTTTGTTAAAACATTTGATCTAGCCACATCACAAGCCTTTATCAGTCTCTGTCTTGTATCAATCACTAGCTCATAGGCAGTTCTTACGTCAGGGGATAAATCTTTCCTTATCATTAAGTCCTTAAGTAAAGACAGTGGACCCCTTGGATTCGCACCGTACACCATTTCAAAAGGTGAAAATCCTGTTGTTTCCTGTGGAATTTCCCTATATGCAAACAACACACAGGGTAACATGAGATCCCAGTCTCCCGGATTGTCATCAGACACTTTACTGATCATTTTTTTTATACTGCCGTTCAGTCGCTCACAAATTCCATTACTTTGGGGATGGTATGGCGATGTAAAGATTTGTTTGATCCCCAATACAGAGGTAAAATGGTTGGTTAATTCAGATACAAATTGAGTACCTCTGTCAGATAAAATAACATCAGGGAAGCCTGTCCTACAAAAAATAGTCATTAGTGCCTGTGCTATGTCCTCAGCCCTTATGAATTTCAGAGGCACCGCCTCTGGCCATCTGGAACATACATCCACCACCGTTAAGATAAAACGATGGCCTCTATTGGACAGCACTGGCATAGGTCCAATTATATCAATAGCTAATTTTGTGAACGGTCTGTCAACTACATCGGTTGTTTGTAATGGGGCTTCCCCCCTGGTACATTTGGGCCCCTTTGATTGACACAGGTCACACGTCCTAACATATCTCTTTACGTCTCTGGTAACCCCGGGCCAAAAGAATTTTCCCAAGATCCTATGCTTGGTTCTAGTAACCCCCAAATGACCCGCTAAAGGTGAATCGTGGGCTGTCCTAAGAACTAATTTCCTATACTTCATTGGGACTATAAGTTGATTCACCGTTTTATTCATGTACTGTGTCTTTCTAACCCAAACACCTTTTTCTAACTGAATGATTTCCCTATCTCTAAATGATTTTTTATCCCGGTTGATTAATTTTGATAATGACACGTCATTATGCTGTTCGGTAAAAAAGTTATCTCCATCTATGGTGACCCTGTCAGACATCTCACCCACAGGAATGTCACTAGATTTAACATTGTCAGTCATGTGTGGATTAGGAAAGTTGACTACATTCTCTTCCCTTTGTATAATTTTTTACTTCCTGAGTATTAATTACGCAGTTATCTGTACTACTAATTGATGACTGATTATGGAGGTTTTCCTCCTTAGCCTGAGCCCTTGTCACAGCATTACAGTTTCTAGTAGGATCATTAAGTTTTTTCCATTTATCCAATTCCATGGGATCACACTCTATTACGCCCTCAATATTGCCCACTAAAACGTCATAAGTTGGTTTCTCGATGACTAATGCTTCAACTAGCCCTGTGTAAAATGGACTTCTAAGATTAATGGTGGCTATGGGTAACTCATGTACCGTCCCATCAAATGACGCACATAGACCCATTCTTCCCGTGAATTCACTATCTTTCACCAATGATCTACGGACACACACGCACGTTGCCCCAGTGTCACGTAGCACCTTCACAGGTACATCACCCACGAACCCAGGGTAAAAATGTAGACCATTACCTCCCCCTGAACTAACATTGCCTGTTGTACCCTATCTCTTTGTCTCTGTCTGGTCTTGTCCATGGTTCTGGTCTGTTGTCCTTTTCTCCCCTGACTATTTCCCGGGACCAAGTGCAGTTCCTAGCATAATGCCCCCTCCCGTTACACAGATAACATAAGCTATCACTACCTCCCCTTTTGCAGTCTCGCGATCTATGTCCGGCTCTCCCACATGAGAAACATAATTTGTCCCCGTCATGTCGGTCACTGGATCTATTCCTGTTCCCAGGACTTAAGCTACGGCCACGGTTTGGATATGGTAAAGCTTTAGCAAAGCACAGCACATCCTGGTTATGGTCTGGTTCTAACTTAGATATGGGTTTTTCTGGATGTGCAGACCTATATTTTCTCAATAAATCAGTGACATCTTCTAAAGTTTTTGGCCCTTTTTCTTTCAAGAATGCCACTAAATCTTTATGGCACACATTAATTGCCCTATCTACTAAAATCAGTTCCCTTAAATCATGATAATCTTGTTTCGCCCCAGACAGAGCCACCCATCTATCAAAAAACAAACTAAGGTTGGTGATAAATAAATTGGGGTCTTCCTCTCGTGATGGGCGAATATTATTAAATTTTTCCCTGTAACCATCACATGTGTTACCATAAATCTTCATCAATGATTCTTTCACAACATCATAATTTTTTATTTCATTTTCATTTAGTTTCAAACATACATCCAGGGCTTTGCCTCTTATAAATCCTAAAATTGACGCGGCCCATGTATTCCTCGGCATACCCGCACTAGTAGCTAGCATTTCAAACCTAGACAAGTATGTGTCCATACTGTCAACGCCCTCTGTAAAAAAAGGTAATTTAAGTGATGTGGTCACTCTATCACCCGCTCCGTTAACTCCGGGGTTAGCTGACTGTCTATTGTTCTCAGACTCTAAGCGCGCCCTTTCGTTCGCGATTTCTTCCTTTCTCATTTCCCGTTCTGCGGCTCTTTCTTCCCTCTCTCTCTGAAAAAAATTTAATATCCTTATCATTACTTGAATAGAGGGGCGGTTTACACGCCGTGCAGGGACGGCGAGAATATTAATATTACACCTGGGGGGAGGGGGGGTAGGGGGTGGATGATCTCTTCAATCTTTTCAATCAGCGTTTTTTTTCCCCTTGCTTTTTTAATGGATCAATCAGGCGTGAAGATATAAAGTAATCAATGCACTGGACCCATGAAGCTCAAATGTGTCCATCATACCAAAGGCTTAGTGTTTAATGAAAGATATCATGTATCGTAAAACCGTAGTGTTTAATGAAAGATATCATGTATCGTAAAACCGTAGTGTTTAATAAAAGATATCATGTATCGTAAAAACCGTAGTGTTTAATGAAAGATATCATGTATCGTAAAACCGTAGTGTTTAAGGAAAGATATCATGTATCATAAAACCGTAGTGTTTAATGAAAGATATCATGTATCGTAAAACCGTAGTGTTTAATGAAAGATATCATGTATCGTAAAACCGTAGTGTTTAATGAAAGATATCATGTATCGTAAAACCGTAGTGTTTAATGAAAGATATCATGTATCATAAAACCGTAGTGTTTAATGAAAGATATCATGTATCGTAAAACCGTAGTGTTTAATGAAAGATATCATGTATCGTAAAACCGTAGTGTTTAATGAAAGATCTCATGTATCGTACAACCGTAGTGTTTAATGAAAGATATCATGTATCGTAAAATATGAGATGAAATATTTGATATTCATTTTATATACTAGCATTTATTTGGAGGAGTGGATGGGGGGGGGGGGAGACACACCTTGCTTGCATCTGAACCCTGAATTTCTCTTGACGGCCCTGAATTCAATTCACAAGTAGATAAATGGTTTGGGGGGGAGGAGACAATTAAAGCACAAATACACTTAAAAAATATTTTAAATTTAAAGAATGTTACAATCAGTAACTTTAATTTATATCATGTGACTTTATGGATATGGCTGTACGTTTGTACTGGAATAAATTTATGTAACGAAGCAAACAACAATACATGGAGAGATTAATGATAATATTTAAAAACTGCTCGTATAGCTTAATTAACGAAATAATCAGTTTTGTTATGATTTCACAGAGGAAAGACTTTATTGGTTTGATCTGTTTTCTGGTCTCATAATCAGAGACGTTCTGGGATGTTATGGCCAGTGCCCGACTTGGGTTGTTGTGGTTATTGGAGTTTTTAGATACAGACTCTCTTAGGTTATTGTGGTTATCGGAGCTTTTAGATACAGACTCTCTTGGGTTGTTGTGGTTATCGTAGCTTTTAGATACAGACTCTTTAGGTTGTTGTGGTTATCGGAGCTTTTAGACACAGACTCTCTTGGATTGTTGTAGTTATCGGGGCCTTTAGACACAGACTCTCTTGGGTTGTTGTGGTTATCGGAGTTTTTAGATAAAGACTCTCATAGGTTGTTGTGGCTATCGGAGCTTTTAGACACAGACTCTCTTGGGTTGTTGTGGTTATCGGGGACTTTAGACACAGACTCTCTTAGGTTGTTGTGGTTAGAGCCCTTCTCATGTTTACGGGGCCCATAGCCAGAGACTTTGTGTGATGTTATGGGCCGGCATTATGACCAAAGTACCAGCAGAGGCCCTCTTAGGTATGTTTCTTGACGGGAGCGGGCAGTGGTAGGTATTTCTTTTTGGAATTGGTTGGAAAGGGGGAGGGGGAATAAGCATTGGGCTATTCTGGCTCTGAAAAAGAAGGTTTTCGATATCAGCCATGAACCAACATTACTTCCCAAGTACTTTTTTTTTAATTATTATTGTTACTTTTATATTTCGAGCGCATATTACATATTAAATATATATATATATATATATATATATATATATATATATATATATTAAAAGCAATTGGGAGTCCAGTTGGTATTTTGTTAAACTTTCAAGACTTAAGGATTGAATTTTTCTAATTGAAAATAAAGAGGGGGGGGGGTAGGGCAGAGGGAGAATCGGAATAAAAGAAGAAAAAAAAATAACTAACTAGAATTGATCTATCACTAGAACCTATTTACACTTGAACCTTTTCTTTTCAATTTGTGAATCTCTTACGGACGTTTACCCTTTTAAGTGTGTAAATGATTTGACTATCTATACACGTTTAAATATGTGTGTATCTGGGGGAGAGGGGGTGTATAAAAGGGGGAGGGCAGAGGAGGTTGGAGCGAGGGGTTGATAAGGAGTGGAAGATTACTTAAGGAAAAAAAAATACGAAATATTTCGAGAGTTTTGAAGGGGGTGTGGTTTTAAAAAAAAAAGTTTTCTGCATACTTTAAACGGTGACTTAGGGGTTTTTTTTTACATCGCGAGAGTCACTGTTGTGTTTCCCAATACTATTCTCGGTAGATTGTGAGTGGGGGGGTGGATGAACGTAGTGTGTGGGGGGGGGTTAAGGGGCTCAATTCTTTCTTCCTGCCCCCCCCCCACCCACCTACTAAACACAAGATATCGCCTATCAAACTTTTTCAGATAAACCAAACCTCTGTGTGTGTGTGTGTGTGTGTGTGTGTGTGTGTAGTTAATCGTGGTCTCCCCCCCCCCTCCGTCTTTATCTGTAAGACCACCAACCGATTAGCGAAAGGATATAAAGTAGACTGGTATGAAAAGGGGGCAGGGATGGGTGTAGAAGTTATAATAAATGTGACGCAGGCTTCTCACTTACAAGTGGTTCTCACACTCGACATTAGTCAGGCGGCGTCTGATTGTTCTATTTATTATCAACTGGCACCCTGTTTTATCACAAGCAATGATACAGTCATAACAAGTTATCGGGGAGTGTGTAAAAAAAAAAAAAGAAGAAAGGCTGAGGAGGGAAGTTCGATGATCTGAGGAAGGAACAGGTTGATACACCCTGCCCCCCCCCCACCTCACATCGACCCCCCCCCCGGGCCTTTCCGCCTACAGAACAACGAATTCATTTTTAGTATCTGTTGTACAAAGTAAATATTGCATGCTTTGTGTAGATTGGGGGTGTGTGGGGGGTGGGATAAAGTCAAAGTACATTAGAGGTATGTCCCCTCCCCTCTCTCCAATAGTGAGTAAGAGTGAGTCAGCATCTTACTCTAACACGTAAGGATATTCGAAATATGCTTTTTTTAAAAAAAAAAAAAAAAGCTAGCTCATCGAACATGTCTTTGAGTATTTGGTGAAGATATGTGAATTAAAACAATTGATTGACCGATGTATTTATTTTGTATTAGTTCTAATGACAATAGACGAATCAATTCATCTAGAAATTGCTCAAGTGTAATTAAAGGTGCAATTACATCAGCTGAAGTTGAACTCAAACCCACAGGAAACGTTCGCTCTAAAAATAAATTGTGACAAAAATTAAATAAATGTGACCAAAATTAAAAAAAAAATTGTGACCAAACTTTTTAAAAATGTGACCAAAATAAACTTAAAAAAATGTGACCATATTAAAAAAAAAACAATGCCTGGAAAGAGCCAAACAAAAAAGAAAAAAAAAACATCAACTCTGCTCTAATGGATCTAATTTGACTTTGTATTTATTGACAGCTAACAAAACAAACAAAAAGTTGCCAGGGACTGACCGACAGACATATAAAATAATTTGATGACCATATAGCCGTGGCCCGCTGGCCACATTCCCACAACCTGTGCACGGTATCAATTTATAAGACAATGACCACGGCGTGTCTGTCCATGGGAGACAAACAGATTGTTGGTTGTTGTTTTCCAGTGGTGACGTTTCTAGTGAAGTGGTGACCATAACAATGAGATTAAGCTGATAGACGTTAAGCTCCGACCATGTGGACTACGATCAGTCCATAGGTCAGTCAGTGAAACAGCTGACTGACCATTACGTGGCCCTCATTAGTTATTTAGGGGTCAAACGGGAATATTACAAAACCACCCATTTCCACCCCTTTGCATGCAGGCCCGAAGCGTGCGGGGCGGGGGGGGCGCCCCCTCTGCTTGTTTTCTCTACTTGGTAACATTTATTTCCTGCCCCCCCCCCTTTTGCAATGAACTTTATAAATCCATCTGGAAAATAAAATACCTTCAGCAGAAGACTGGGCGGCCATAATTGTTTCTCCCTTTGCACTTATGTGACCTATTGACCTCTTTAAGGTTGTTTATCTTGACCAATTCGAATAGCAACTGTTTACAACTGGTCTGGTGCTAATGAACGCGTATCGTAGAAACTGTTTTCTTGCTACCTTGTCTTAAACGTACTTTTGTGTATGTATGTATGTATGTATGTGTGTGTGTGTGTGTGAGTGGATGTGGGTATGTGTGTGTGTGTGTGAGAGAGAGAGAGAGGTTCTCGGAATATAAACTATTACATAAATCGCATCCCTATTTAAAATGTCCTATAAGAATGACTTTGAAACATGCCGCAATTTGTTTTTTAATTTTCGAAATTTTTTTTTAAAGTGAAGCACTTCAAAAATTGATGAATGCACAAATATGGCGGCTGTCACTTTAAGCAATTTAAATTGAAGATGCGCATTCTGTATAATTTATAATCTGTGGTGGGGACTGTGTACCTGTGTGTACGTGTGTAGGTGTTTGTGTACGTGTGTAGGTGTGTATGTACGTGTGTAGGTGTGTGTGTACGTGTGTAGGTGTGTATTACGTGTGTAGGTGTGTGTGTACCTGTGTGTACGTGTGTAGGTGCTTGTGTACGTGTGTAGGTGTTTGTGTACTTGTGTAGGTGTGTGTGTGTACGTGTGTAGGTGTGTGTGTGTACGTGTGTAGGTGTGTGTTTTTGATATTGTGTGCTAGTACTATGCTATCGACCTTTAACCTAATTTACCAGCAGTAAACAATTATTCACCTTTCGGATTTTTTTGTTTGTTTCTAAATGTTTCTCAAACTAAAAACAATCATAATGACGATATGAATATTTAAATATGTGTATGTGTGTGTGTGTGAGATAGAGAGAGAGAGAGAGAGAGAGAGAGTTGGGTTTTTTTTTTTTGAGACCATGAATTCAGAAATATTTTGCGATTTAACTAGATTTTAAAAAAAAATTTCAATTCACTTTAAACAATTATCCTGATATTTAATCAAATCATTATTTCATGCCAGCACCCATGCATGAGTCTGAAAAATGATTTACACGAACAATTAGTTCAGCACTTTACACAAATTGGACGTCCAGCCTTAAATAAACAATTTTAAATAAGAAGCAAAACAGTTCACCATAAACAGTTCACCATAAACAGTTCACCACAAACAGTTCACCATAAACAGTTCACCATAAACAGTTCACCACTTGACAAACAGTTGTGGTGGTTGTTTTCTTCGCAGGTGAAACAAAATGAACAAATAATGTAAGCCATTAAATAACAACATGACATCATTTTGACTGTATTGTGAATTTCGTCTGACTGCTTACACTTTATATGTAGGACAGCCAGTGGCGTAGCGAGCTTAACTGGCGCCAGAGGCATAATACATTTTTAGCACGCCCACCCACCTCCTATTCGAAAACCATGTAATATTACATGTAAAATATACAATTTGGCACCCCTTTGTGAGTAGCGTCCGGGGCATGATGCCCCCATTGCCCACCCCTCGATACGCCTCTGCATTCATCTTCCTTTCTGTCCGTGAGTATGATAATTAACCATTTAAATGATCTGTATAATACCTATTAATGAATTATATATCTCTTTATATCACCACTGCTGGTTTATAGTGCTACACTGGTATATCAACCATCACTGCCAGTTTACAGTGCTACTGCACTGGTATATCAACCATCCCTGCCAGTTTACAGTGCTACTACACTGGTATATCAACCACCACTGCTGGTTTATAGTGCTACACTGGTATATCAACCATCACTGCCAGTTTACAGTGCTACTACACTGGTATATTAACCATCACTGCTGTGTTTTTCTACTACCATTGATAGTAAATATAATTAGATTTCACCAATCAATATACAGCCAGCCTCCCCCTCCCACACCCTTTTCATGTACACCCTAACTTCCCCCACTACTTCACCACCTGATGTCATCGTGATCTTATCAAGAAGGTCAAGGCCAGTCTACATGCCGTATATGGTTGAGGGAGCAGTAATTGTAAGGTCATATAATTACTGACTAGAAATAATTACTGACTAGAAATAATTACTCTGCCGTAGCAAAGGGCGCCAGAGATAAGCACACACAAAAAACAACACAACATCCGCTCAGTTTCCATTCTGTTTGTTATACGTCTGCTAAGTGCAGCGGTTCTCAATGCTTGCCGTCGCGAAGGCGGGAAATTTTTGAAAAACCACTGGCTTAGTGCATTCCTTCACAATTTTTATTGGTCAATAACTTCAGCCCATGATTGTCTAAATTTATTGCGATTCATTTATGCAAGTGTAAAAATAGAAGATTTCTGATTATAGCTTTGTAGATTGTTTTAACACCGACAGCTACATATTAGGGCGGGGGGGGTGGGGTGGAGGGGGGAGGGTCTTTTGAAGAAGCCTTTTGCTTTGTTATTGTTAATTTATTATAAGGCTTTCCTAAATTGGCTAAACATCCAATTTTTGTTTAATTAGACTTAAATGACATTTTTTTTTTGGGCTTCTGAAAAAAAAAAAAAACACGACAGACGACTGACTGGACAGAATAAACGGACTTGCTTTAGAGCTTAGACAATTAACTCAACTGGTCAATAACTTGCTACAGGCTGTGAAAAAAGAAAGGTGGCTGGGGGGTTAGGCTTACCGTTGATATATTTCGTGTAGTGAAAGGCCCTTGTTGGTAAGTTCCATCTCCCCGACCCACACACGTGCGCACACACGCACGTGCACACACACACATAGCCTATATAATCGCCACATCTTTAAGGTTAGGAGTGTATGAAGTTGTCGATTCGGCTCTCCGTTTGGTAATTCGTGCTAATGACCTTATCCTTAAAAAACGCCCCGACGGTGACGAACGGGGGTGGGGGGGGGGTGGCTGCGTTTTCAATTATCCACTACGGGGGATGTGTCTATCAAATGTCGAAAAGTTTTCACCAAAGCACAGCACTTTTACGCCATGCAGCTGGTTTAACTGATAGTGGTTGGGACTCAAAGTGGGTTGGGGGGGGGAGGTCATTGACCCTTAAGGTCACGACTCACACTCCAAAAGAGCGCACACACATACCGGCCTTGGGTGATTTAATACTTTTGTTGGGCAACTACTGCATGTCTCGCCAGCCAGGGGATGATGAGTCAACGGACCAAAGTGTCAACCCAGATACAGTGGACTTAATTTAGTTACTTGACCCAGTTCAACTCAGCTTACAATAAGACTTGTTTAATCGATGTGTGTTACGTTTAACCCTCTTTGGTTATCGACGAAATTTATCCTGTTTAATAAGTTGTATATCTACGTACTTTGTGTGTGTGTGCGTGCGTGTGTGTGGGGGGGTATTAATTGTGAATGCTTGTGTATGCATGCATGTAGGGCTGTATGTAGGGCTGTAGATGCGGCTGTATACAGGGCTGTATGTAGGGCTGTATGTAGGACTGTATGTAGGACTGTATGTAGGGCTGTGTGTAGGGCTGTATGTAGGGCTGTATGTACGGCTATCGGAGGTTAATCGTGTGATCCTCCTCCCCAACCGACGTTTTCCACCAAATCGGACCCTACTGATCACATAAACGGTACAAAGTCAAAGTTGTTTTCTAGCTGCTATCTAGCACACTACTTTACCCAACGGGGGGGCCCCTAAAGGCAGGAGTCATTGAGATGTGTTGGGGGTGTATCCTCACTGTACCCTCACTGCACCCTCACTGTATGAAGTATCGACTTAAGTTTACCGGCAACTCTCGATGGTGTATCAGCGCTTTAAAGTGAGCTAAGTAACTACTGAGTTTCAGCCTGTACGGGTCAGTAGCAACTAAATGGTCGGTAATGCATTTGTTTGTACATGTATGAATGGAATTTTTCTATAATATAAGCAGTCCCCCCCTCCCCCTCTATAATTAAGACCCATTTCTTCACCTCAACTCCCGTTGTTGATCTCTTCTCTCTTTCGTGTACATCAAATTCATTATGATAAATACACACACATATATATACTCATGTAGGCAAACTAGGCGACTGTCTAAGCCCCCCACCCCACTGCCTAAGGGCCCCCACTGCCTAAGCCCCCCCTTCCTGTACACGTTATTATCAATTCTGATGCTACAGGGGTTGCATTTGCTAGGGGGGGGGCAACTGCTTAAGAACAGCCCTTACACATTGAATATCAATATACGAGACCTAGTTGTAACCGAAATATATGTCACACAAAAAATGAATAAATTGATAAACAATCAACATCAGACATTGTACATAGTAGCCATAACAATAATCACAAGAAGAGACTATCGCATTAATTGGCGATAAAGAGGAAGACGGTGATATCAATGAAAATGTGTGTCACTCTGTGGAAATTCCAGCCCTTGACCTGTTTCAACCAGTGACTGGGTGATCTCCTCCTGTCTTCATTAAAATAGTACACTTCGATATGAATGGCCTGTTATCTGTTTATCTCAGGATCCATTTATCTCGATTCTTTTCCTTTAATCTCCGCTTCCAAGTCCAGCTTGTACGACTTAAGGTTATCTCAAATTTTTGAAAAAAAAAAAGTCAACAGCGAATTGTGTTTTTGATACGGAGCACCGTGGTTTAAAAAGACGGGAGTCCAGCGGAAGGCAGTGATAACCTATAACCTCTTGAGTGAAATAACTTGAAAACGTTTCGGCCAGTAATATGACAAGGAGAAGTTTACTCGAACTCTCAAAAAGAGTGGTTGATTTTTAAAAAAAAGAGGGGGGGGGAGTCATCTGCCCTTGATATATGTCTATGGGTGATCTATGGCTCAGTAAAGATCAAGAGCTCGTTGAAAATGTGAACTTGTTGACCTGGAAAAGAGGCAGATGAAATAATAACGAAACAATGTTTTTAGACAACTTTTTGCTATTTCGAAGGGAGAATTTCCACCGCAACATATTAGGGGCATGGGGGGGGGGGGTATTTTTTGTATTTGCTTTTATCGTTAATGCGCATAAAAGTCATTCTAAGAGTGTCATCCTATTAGTCATTCTAAGAGCCTTGTTGTCATTTCAACAACCAGTTTAACCAGCCTTGGTGTGATTTACACAAACAGTTTAACCAGCCGTGGTGTGATTTACACAAACAGTTTAACCAGCCGTGGTGTGATTTACGCAAACAATTTAACCAGCCGTGGTGTGATTTACGCAAACAGTTTAACCATCCGTGGTGTGATTTACGCAAACAGTTTAACCAGCCTTTTTGGTCGCTGCCTATGTTTTCTTCCATTCCACCTTTCCAATGTTTACTCTCACTCTCACGAGGTCTGATAGATTACGCACCGAAAAGGTAAAGGTCATTGATCGTCCTTGACCAAGAGACATTTCCGTTCGTTACGACGTCATGAAACCCAGCGTCTAATGAATTATTTAAGTGGGGCGCAGCATAGACTGGAAGGGGTTTCCCTGGGACCACAGGGCGTCGATAAAAGTAAAAAATGAGAGAGAGAGAGAGATTTCAGACTCAAGTCTCTACATACTTTGTCGTCTGGTCCGGAGAGCAGAAGTGATCAATACAAGTTCGTGGGTTAAGATCGATTTGTCAGGCCTGTCTCAGCAGACATACCAGAAGAATGTATTAGACTAAATAACTAAATTTACATTCTTTCGTTGTGTCATATTAGGTTGTTGTTGTTTTATATGTAGGTGGTGCTATCTGTTTATTGACCGATCTGCATGTCTTCTTTTTTCTATTTCCAAGTTTTTCAATCAGTCTCCGTAGCCCAACGGTGCACAACCTGCGGCCGCGAAGAGGTTAACTGGCTGCCTCGAAGAGGTTAACTGGCGGCCGCGAAGAGGTTAACTGGCGGCCTCGAAGAGGTAAACTGGCGTCCTCGAAGAGGTAAACTGGCGTCCGCGAAGAGGTTAACTGGCGGCCTCGAAGAAGTAAACTGGCGTCCGCGAACAAGCAAGAGGTAAACTGGCGGCCTCGAAGAGCCTGGACGATCGCAAATGTTATGGCGGCCGAGACAAGAATATATAAAACATTTTTTTGAGTTAAGTCAAAAACAATATATCAAAAGACTAATTGGTTAATGTTCGTTAGTCTGGTGTAGTCTCTGCAATAGTTTCACCTAGTGAAACACCACTTCAAGGTTTGAAATAAATGGGTGAAGAAGTTGATCATACCCAAGTAATTGTGTTCCGATTTTATCATCCATAACTCACCCCCCCCAGTTTGTTTTTAAACAGCTTGAACAGTGATTGACAGATGAGAGGACATTCAGAATGGAATGGAAAGCGTATTATTATTAAAGGTGGAAGTGTAAAACAAACACGACCCACCTGTAATGAAATAATAAAATATTGTAAAAGTAAGAATGGTAACCGAGCTGAAGCTAACTATTGTAGCGCCCTATGCGAGCTAGATTATTTTGGCGCCCCCCCCCCTTTCAATCTGTAAAGTGCAAAAACATTCAGCAGCTTTCTTTCGGCGCCCTGTGAGGCCCCCACAACCTGCTTTACCCCCCTTCTTACGCCACTGATTGTTAAGTATCGTTGTGAGCAACCGGAAGGAGACACAACAAATTTGCAGCTCAACTATTGCATCCCACACAGTTGATGTCCGTCATTGACAGCTGGGAAACACCAAGTGACATCATTCCTCCTCCTCCTCTCTCTCTCTCTCTCTCTCTCTCTCTCTCTCTGAACTCTCTCAGTGACAACGGCGTGCTGAGACTTAGTCTCTTAGAGATCAAACTCGCTGTGTCCCTCAACTACCATAAAGGCCATTGGCCAGCAAGCTATCCGACTGGTCCACCCTGCGGTCCGCCAGCCCGAGGCACTCAAAAAAGCACATGATCCACTGTTTCCTCAACTTCTCTGCAGTGTCGGCAAAAGGAATCGACATTCCTTCAACATCATTCGATACCTTACTGGAATCTTTGCAGGACGATTACAAGATTTCGCAAAGATTGCATCCGCAGTGCAGCTTGTTTCCTGACTTCTCACTTAGCGGGAGCTGAACATGCACCCCATTGAAACCCAAAGGGAATTACTGGAGTTGAAGAACTAACATAAACTTTCAACCTCATGGCTATTGAGTGAAGGTATAAAAGTTGGTGATGCAATATTCCAAACTTCAGGGATTCTCAAAAAAAAAATCTCTTTATTTTCGGAACCACCTACTGGTGTGAAACTGCATTTTCTCGAATTTAAGTACAGTCGATTCCGCTTAATTGGGACACATCGGGACTGAGGCTTTTTGTCCCAATTAAGCGGCTGTCCCAATTAAACATAAAAATTTACTATTTGCTTCTTGGTTTGGTTTCTTTGAGATTTGTCCCAAATAAGCGGCTGTCCCAACTAAGCGGTGTCCCAATTAAGCGGAATCCACTGTATTTGAAAAGAAAGAACACAACTCGTCTGGTTAGTTTGAATCTTCACTACAACTGAAGTTCTCATCGAAAGCTATCGATGTTGCACTGCTAGCTGTAGTAGGCCTAGCTGCTTCTTTACAAGACCAAGGCACTCATTACTGAAATCGTATTCAATACAAACATTATTTGATTTCTTTCACTATTAAATTACCCTGCTTGATTAGCGTTTTATCATTATGTAAGAAATGCATGTTGTTTAAATAAATGGTGTAAAATATTTATTTATCTTTAATTCACAAAAAAAATAAAAATAATAATAATCTAAGGGACATAGCCCAATAATTGTTTACAACCTTTTTTTTAGCAAAGCTATTTGCTCTTGAAACTATCATCTTGGAAAATACCTAGATGTTATGTATTAGTTTTGTTGAGTCAACCCAGTTGATTCCACTATTTTTTTAATATATTAAATATTACTTTTTTTTTTAAATCTTCATAAATGGTGAAGTTCAAATGTTATTAGCGATCATTAGCGGACTGGGTCTGAAAATATTGGTTGTCTTCTTGAAACATGGGGCCCTCAATATGATACTTCGATTTGATTCTCTTAATGAAATAATTCATGGGGGGGCACACAAATTACTGTTGAAAAGCCCACTTGCTGCAGGGCAAGTTTGTTATATAACGGCCTGTCCGACACACTATAAGTCTACCTGTACCTAGCCCCTCCCCCAAAACTGCTCCTCTTGTGCGGTGGTGACATGTAGCACCCCAAACCCTCCTCACTGTCATCAAATAATTTCTAAGATTTTTCAAAAAAAAAAAACCTCAATGCAATTGACGTTACCCTGTTTTGGGGAAGGGATGCAGGTAACTTGCATGCCCCCCCCCCCCCCGTGGCCATAACATAATTGCCAAATGATCATTCACAAAAATAATAAAATATCTTTACTCAAGTGAAAATTATTACCCAACCAAAAAGAAATATTTTTTTTACTTTGCCACACACACACATATATATATACTAGTTGCAAGTACCCGGCTTTGCCCGGGTTTAAAATGTTTTCTGTTTACCTTCTGTTTTCTCCCTACCCCCTCTCTCCCTTCCTCTCTCTCTCCCTCCCTCTCCCTCCCTTTCCCTTCCCCCCTTTTCTCCCTCCCTCCTTCTCCCTCCCTCTCTCTCCTATTTCTCTCCCTCCCACTCTCCCTCTCCCATCTCCCCTCTTCGCCTCCTCTCCCCCCTGTCCATCCCCCTCCCTCCCTCTCTCCCCCTTCCTCCTTCCCTCTCTCCCTCCCTGCCCCCCTCTCTCTCTTTATATCTTCCTCCCATTTCTCCCATCATCTCTCCCTCTCTCCTTCCCTCCCATCCCCTCTCTCCCTCCCTAACCCCTCTCTCCCTCCCTTCTTTCTCCCCCTCTCCTCTCCACCTCTCTCCCTCTTCCTCCCTCCCTCCCTCATTCCCTCCCTGACCCCCTCACTCTTTATCTCTCTCCCTCCCTCTCTCCCACCCTCTCTCTCCCTCTCTCCCACCCTCTCTCCCTCCCTACCCCCTCTCTCCCTCCCTTCCTTTCTCTTTCCTTCCCTCCCTCTCTCTCTCTCCCTCTCTCTCCCTCCCTCATCCCCTCCTTCTCTCCCCCTGTCCACCCCCTCCCTCCCTCCTTTCCTCTCTCCCCCCCTGCCCCCTCTTTCTCTCTCTCTTTATCTATCCCTCCCTCCCTCCCTCTCTCTCTTAATATCTCTCTCTCTCTCTCTCTCTCTCTCTCTATATATATATATATATATATATATATATATATATATATATATACTTATTATTATGGCTTCACACTTCTTCTAAAATCCTTCTTCATTCCTTTAACTTCCTCAAGCTGTACAAATCGGGAAGCATGAAAAAACATCAACAATTCTTTGCATCACAAAGGCACAAAACAGCACCAGCGCGCAAGTTCTATTCGATCATCGGGAAATGACGTCACAGAGGAATTTTATTTATGGCGCCGTCGAGGTTACTTTAATATAGTAAAATACTAAAATAAAAAAAAAATTAATTACAATTAAACTACCCATCCAGATGAAACCTTCCCCATGTAATTATGTGTATGTGTAACAAATTTCACGTTTTTTGGTTGACTGGATCTTGAGTTATAAGGGAACAGACAGACAGACAACAAATGCGTCTTATAAGTATACTAGTTGCATGTACCCGGCTTTGCCCGGGTTTAAAATAAGGTTTTCTGTTTACCTTTTGTTTTCTCCCTACCCCCTCTCTCCCTCCCTCCCCTCTCTCCCTTTCCCATCTCCTTCTCTCTCTCCCCCTTCCCTCTCTCTCCCTCCCTGCCCCCTCTCACTCTTTATCTCTCATCCCTCCCTCCCTTTTTTCTCCATCCCTCCCTCTCCCATTCCCCTCTCTCCCCCCCTTCCTTCCACCCTAGTTTCCTCTCTCTCCCTCCCTGCCCCCTCTCTTTATCTCTATCCCTCCCTCCCACCCTCTCTCTCTCTCCCTCCCTCCTCTCTACTCCTGCTCTCCCTCCCTTTCTTTTTCCTTCCCTCCCTTTCTCCCTCCCCCTCTCCTTCCCTCCTCCCTCCAACCATCCTTTCCTCTCTCCCTCCCCTCTCTCTCTCTCTCTCTCTCTATATATATATATATATATATATATATATATATATACATATTATTATGGCTTCACGCTTCTAAAATCCTTCCTCATTCATTTACCTTCTTCAAACTGTACAAATCGGGAAGCATGAAAAAACATCAACAATTCTTCGCATCACAAAGGCACAATACAGCACCAGCGCGCAAGTTCTATTCGATCATCGGGAAATGACGTCACAGAAGAGTTTTATCTATGGCGCCGTCGAGATTACTTTTATATAGTAAAATATACTAAAATAAAAATAATTTATTACAATTAAACTACCCATCGAGATGAAACGAAACCTGTCCTATAACCTTCCCCATGTAATTATCTGTACTTGTACCAAATTTCACCTTATTTGATTTTTCTGGATCTTGAGTTATAAGGGAACAGACAGACAACAAATGCGTCTTATAAGTATATATATATATATATATATATATATATATATATAAACCCAGCTTACTTAAATAAAAGACACAAAAAAAAACTCATCACTTTTTTTTTTAAACATGCTTTTAATTGATTCTGAACAAATGGACGAGCAGCAAGTCTGTCCCACAAGATGACAATCAAATTAATCCAATTGATCACATTCATGTGTGTGTGTGAGTGGTTCATCATCACAAACACCCTTTTTTTTTATTTTCTGCTGTTGTTGTTTGTTATTTTTCTCTAGACAAATCAGTTCATTAACCGAAAGTAGGTCACACATGAACATTTATTATGGCACAAAGTCATTATAATTGTAAGGGGCAAAAAAAAAAAAAAACAATAACATAAAAAAAAAACAATAACTTGAGTTTTGCAGTCTACCATGTCTACACACAATATATTATCACAATTTAAGCAGGTCATAAATTCATCGGCTCACAGAGATTAAAGTAATAGTGGTAAGCTAAAAGAATAGTATTACACACGCACTAAATTAAACATTCTTAAGTCAAACTTTTGCATGGGTGTTTTTATAATTATTTGACATATGTCACCATGGACAGGGCCTGATTTACAATTTTAAGGGGCCCCAGGCCAACAAAAATTTCAGGCCCCCGCTTTGAATAATTAAAAAAATATAGCTAAGAATTTTTTATTTATTTCTGTATACTGCACAACATTTTGGGGCCCCTGATATCGCGTGGCCACGGCCTAGTCTGCAAATCCGGCCCTGACCATGGACTGTGGTTACAATTTTCAAAAATTGTTCAATTCTTTCAAACAAAAAAAGTGTTATACATTTTAAAAAAACATTTAATGAAGATAAATCTGCAGAGTTAGGACATGAATTAAAAAAAAAAAAAGAATTAACATTCTTAAAGTATCTAACAAACTTTTTAAAATTTATTTCTTTTTACAAACAGTACATTTTTTACAAAATTTCAAACCAAATTGGTAAATCAAACCTAATTGTTTTGTCAGGACAAAGTTAACAGCATTATGCCTTCTTTCTCTCCCCCCCCCCCGTCATGCATACTAGTGGGATGGGGGAGAGAATGACAAACCAAAATCAATGAAATAAAATACATTATCAGTTAGCGGGGGGGGGGGGGGCCCCCTGCCTTCAGCTTCTGCGACCTCTGGGTAAATGCACTGGATGGGCCGATGTAATGAGAAGCCCTGGAGTGTGGTGGCTTATTTTACTCCTGTTTGGGAATTTTCGTTTTATTCATTGCATAGGAATGAAGATTGCAACTGGTTCATTGAACATTGTAGATTTTCAAACATATGTATATATACATTTCATAAGTCAACAGGAAGAATGGGCATAGTCACGAAATGAGAAAAAAAAAAACGAGATACTTCTCCCATGCCTTTCTGAAAACTTTTTCTAGCTAAAATAATTATCGGAATGAATCATTTTTGGAACAATCTAGGAGATTTAAAAAAAAAAAGCTAACACAGTGGGAAAACATTTTTTAAATTCACTTTTCTACAATTAGTATTTGTGACTTAATGTCCGTTCTTACGTGGACTCATCAACAACGGGAATAAATGCAACAAAAACAAAAAAAAAAACATCATCTGGAAACAGATCAAATGAATTAATTAACTGATGGAATGTCAGCCTAAACATAAATACAAGACCAAGTAAACAACAACAACAGAGGATGATTGTCACATTTTACAAAGTGCATCAAAAAATGTACCCTCCACCATAAAATAAAATACAGTTTGCTGAAAAATTCACAGAAAAATCAATTCGTTTGTTGTGGTTAACATGCATAAAGAAATATCTCATTGTAGCGCTAAGCCACATCATTTAGATTATATCAAAGAGTGATGTTGCATTATGACTGGATTCTGCTCACTACAGGTAAGTATGGTCCGTTGAAAAACAGCATAAACCTTGGCATGTGCAATCTTCATTATGTCCATTGTCTCCCCTCATATTTGAAGGTCATTAACGAATGAGGCTGCCACAAAATAAATTAATTGTAGATTGTATCAATTATGGGTCAGTTCCAGATATTTAAAAAAAAAAAAAAAAGAATGATAGCACTGAAATGACTATCTCATAAAGTTCAGGTGCACAATATGAGCATAGGTCACTGCAGGCATACTAATGTAACACTGGCCCTGCATCAGGGTCACTGGGTAACATACAAAAATGTAATCAACAATAATTCAATCAAAAAGTGATAAACCTCTTAGAAGAGTCTTCATCTTACAATTAAAAAAAAAAAAACTCCTAGAATAGACTCACGTGTCACATGTCAATACTCATGTAAGTCAGAAAAAAATGAAAACCTAAGGCTGAAAGAAAACCAGTCTAAATATTTTTTTTTTCCTTCTTTAATTGCTACCATTTTAAAAATTAAATCTTCAAAGAAATAATTCTTAATTTAAAAGTAAAAGCTCATTTAAAACAGTGGGTGAATTTCAGCGTAACCAGGTGGAAAACCCGTTGTTCATGCAAATAAGATTCAAACTACAAAGTTGTTTTTTAAATATTTCTTAATCCTAAAAATTAAACACAGCTCATTTATAACATGCAGAAATGTGAAAAGATGAAAATGAAAACCACAATAAGTCATAAGCCTTCAGAGTTAAAGTAATTTTCTTTTTTGGCCGAGGTTATAAAAATACTACTTAATAAACCATACTCATTTTTTGCTGGAATTTGTGTTCATCTGTATGACAAAGTATCTTTCAACTACATGTTTAATGTGAGAATATAAATAAACTGTAGCATTTCATACTATATGAAGAAAAATGAGAAAGATTAAATATAAAAAAGTTTTTTACATTTTTAATATAAAAAAAAATATTTAAGTACAGATATTTTTCTTTTTTATATGCTATTTTTCTAAACAAAAAACTGTTAGAAAAAAAACATAGTGAACAATACTTCAATGCGTATCTCCGTATGCGCCAATACTACGTTTTATAAGAAATCAATAATGTTAGCGTATATTTATATATATATATATATATATGTGGTCTAATAAAAATATATTAAAATAAAAATTCTTTCTTTTAACATTTTACTTTTTTCTTAGCATTTGACAAATCTAAGATGCTTAATACAATTTAATACATACGTTGTGATCAGCAAAACATCAATTGAGAGGAAAATTAGAAAAAAAAAACAACAAATGTAACAAAAATGAGACGCAGTACAATAATCTGCTCAACAAAAAAAAATATGTTCATTTCTAGGGAGAATAGTGAAAGGAAATGTGTGATGCTAGCTACCTGGATGAATTAAAGTCTCAAAAATGTCAAGAGAATACATCACACACACACCCACATATATACCGTTAGAAATGTGCAACACGTCATTTGAACCATCACAACCAACACAATCAAAAGAATATGTACATCACTGCCCCAAAAAAAAATGCTATGATAGTTTATCCATTGCAAATGACACAGATTATTAAAGAAGCAGCACGCTATGTGATAAAAGTGAGGTTACAGGGAGTTGAAAAAGGCATTTTCTTTATTTCTATGTAAAATAAAAACAAAAAAAAAAACAATGGACAGGCATGCTATACCAAATGGATTTTTCAAAAAAATTCAAAAAGCTGATCACCAATTTTTAAAACGAAAAAAAAAAATAAAACTTATTAGTAGCGCAAAGAGAAATAAGTTTTGACCTACATTTTTGGCAGGACAGTCAGGTGACGAGGACATACTAGGAGTTGCATAATAAATACATGTGATGACCTAAAATTTTGACAAATATTTTTTTTTTAATTCTCGAACCTCACTCTGTCTAAGTGGTAACCTGAGGTGTCATGAAGATATGTCATCATGACAATGTTCTCTCCCCTTTATAAGCACTTTGGAAATCTATCCACTGAGCTACAAGTAGATTTTCTTAGTATTCCCCTCTTGCTTTTAAGTGGATACAGGACAGACAAGGTTTGGATTCATTTTTTTTTAAACGAATAACCCCCCCCCCCACCAATACAAGATGTGTCAAATATCATGGATCTAAATTTAAGAAGCCATGAGATTATAGGCTTTGGGTGATTTTAAATGCAAAGATAGACCCCCATCCCCCCCACAAAGTAAATAAATTTTGTCAGATAAAACTTGCGCATCACAAAAACTTCACAGAGTGACCAGTATTTTCACAGACTTGAGTTAACACAGATTTATTATGTCAACAGCCAACAGGACTTTATAAATCTCTACAATATCACTACAATATCTCTACAATATCACTACAATATCTCTACAATATCACTTCCAAGGTTCTGGCTATCACTACACTGTGTTATCAAATCTGAGTTATCAGAGGTACAAACAGAGAAAAAAAAAAAACAACATAATAAATGTGATTGGCTCATCAGTCCAACTGGGAAAGTTGAATCACATCACATGGGGGATAAAGAAATGATCATATCACAACTGCTATAGTTAAAGCTTTACGTGAAAATAGCTCTTGGCTTTTTTTTTTTTAAATTCCAAAAAACAAATTTTATATATACATGTTTATATTTGTTCTCACTTGATTTAATATGACAATATATATATATGTATTTATTATATATATATATTATTACATCAGTAAATAATATTTCCAATCTTTCTACTCAAATAAAAATAACAAGGAACGTGACTCGGTCAGGAGTAGATTATCATTAGCTATCAAAATAAAATGTCATTTAGTACAAGAAAAAAACATGGGGGAGGAAAGCGGTTGAGAAATTGTTTCTGGACATATTTTTAAAGTGTTCACAGACACTACACTTTGGAAAGACTTCCAAGTCATTTCTATCATTCGAAATATAAAATAAACAGTAATTACTTAGAGTATATTATAACAGAGGTACCAGTTTACAGATCTGGGTGTGGTGGCATTAAGCAATATTAAAAAAACATGTTGAAGCCAAGTTAGGGGGGGGGGAGAGTACTATATAGCAACAAGCAACCATTATGTATATATATATTCACAGAAACATTTTCAACAGAATCAAACTGATAAAATATGTACAGCCTGTTTAAGTGAGCGTAAAAATTAGATGGAGGCTCCAAAAGGTTCAAGACTAGCTAAATTTGTTCGCAGTTAGAAAATACATGTAACAATAACTAAGGCAAAGAACGCAAGTAATGAAATGAAAGTTTTCAGCAATTTAAAGTGCTTGTAGATAACCATGGGTGATAAGTAATGCATGAGGAGATAGGGAGGAAAAAAAAAAAGACTAGCAAATTAGTATTGGTTGATACTGTATCCTACAGTTTAACATGAATACAAAAGGGTTAAATTTTTTTTTTTACAATAATGAAAATAAAGCATTCAAAACATATACATGTATCTATATCATCATATTACTTATTACAAAAATATTTACGGTCACTAACATATGGAAAAAATCAACTGAGCATGACCAAACATGAGAAGATAAATAAAAAGATGTAATGGTAGAAGAAGGTGTAACAGAAATTAAATGAAATTAGCTTCAGTAAATATTAATATACCAAAAATGTTATTCAATTTGGAGAAGTGAAACAGTAAAAAAAACAAAAAGGCAAATGTGTGGTTTTTTTCAAAACTTGTACAGGTTACATCAATGAAAAAAAATTTAATCTAATTTTTAAAAATTCATTAAAAAATATAAAAAATGACACAAAAAAGGTCTTTTTTTTTCCTACTTTCGTGAATAGTGTGAATATGAATGCCATGATGTGTTACTGTTACTTTTTTATTAGTCCAAGAAGATGATTGTTCATTTACAAGCAATGCAGATCGGTCTATTGGTTTTCTAGATTAAACCCATTGTTGAGTTAGAAACACTGGCATTCTACACAAACAACAAACATAACTTTCTGCTGTGTTGCACTTGATGGTACATGATGAGAAGCCAAAAAGAAAAACAATTCAACTACATGTGTTGGTCACTTTTTAAATTTACAAAAAAAAAGGACAAGAAGTAATTTGAAATGAAATCACCATACAGATTATAGAAATAGCCTAAACTTTAGTCCCAATGAATGAAACTGTAAAATTTTGGCATAAATAACACTACGTTCAATGTCTAATTTTTCTTATCTTCATGTAAGCTTCAACCATGTTTAGATGACACTTTAAATGCACAAACACAAATCTATATCCTGAAATCAAAGTTCCTAAAATACTTCCTGAAATGACTTGTTCAACAGATTAAACCTCAGTGGTGCCCACAATAATGTTAACTCACTTAAGAAATGTTAACATTATACATGTAGTACTAACGGGGTGTCATCTGGCCACAATTGCTCTAAATGCTTTTTGGGGCTAGGCCAGCCAAATACAATATTGAATTATATATTTTAAGTATTGCAAGGAATCAAATCATGTCTGTAGTATAGAAAAAAATTTTTTACGCTTCTTTCAAAAGGGGTTTAGGATGGAATGGGTGTTGGAGTTATGTAATAAGTTGAAATTTGATTTTTAAAAAAAACTGGACTGACCGTAAAAAGTTTGAAAAAATAAATAAATAAATGATGCAACAAATTGAAGAGAATACAGCGAACATCAGAATATTAAAACATTGATAACAAGATTAAAAAATGCAACACTAACTGTTGCCATTAATTGCATATGCATCATTTTATTTTATAATTATGACAAAAAAATGTAATTACAACCAAAGCAAAAAAATTAGCTATGGCTTATGTTGAAAACATAGAAAAAACATTACAAACTTTTGGAGCAATAATGAACTTGATGGAATGCTAAAAAAGGAGTGAAAAAAAAATAATTCTGTCTCTAGCTTGAGACAGAATGCAGGTGACAATATTTCAACATTCTCCTCTGTCAAGGAAATTATCCTTGAACAACAAAAAAGATGCTTGCTCTGAAGTGAATGTGTTCAATGTGCTAACATTGATTTGATAGCTTTAGATGTCGTTTCATCATTCAAGTGTTTGGTTGTGTATCTGTGAGGAAAAAAAAAAGTATGTTTATGAGTATGTTGGCATAGAACAAACATATATTTAAAATTTCTGAAATAAAAAAAAAAAATATTGAGCACTGGTAATAAGTGAAAACACAAGTTGTGAATGCTAACATAATAGACCAGTGGCTATCAAAGAGTGGGTAACAACCCAACAAAGTTCAGGTGAGTCGCAAACAAACTTTAAATTTTATAACTTAAGGATTGAGAATCTATATATGTATAATCTATGCAAATAAAAATGTAAACAGGATTCACGCTATTTTTCATAACTTTGAAAGTTCTTCACCAATTGCCTTAAAATTTACACACAAAATAGCAGAAAATTACTTGGCATGTTGATGTATTGTACAATATTTCTTTTTACTTTTTTTTGCAAATTATTATTTTGTCAGTATTTTTTTTTTATTAAACATGTACACAGGATTCACGCTATTAATTATAGCTCCAAAAGAATATCCAAAAGAACTGCATTAATAAACATAACAAATTTAGAAACTGGTGTTTTCATAATAGAACTGTTTTTACTTTGTTTATAGTTTTAAATGATTGATAATTATTTTTCTACAATTTGTCTGTTTTTTATTTTAATAAACAGAATTAGAAACATGGGCTTTCTCAATACTTACTATTACAATACATAGGGCTTAGCCACGGCAACGCGTGGCCGGGTAAAGTCAGTTACTACTCTATTACTCTATGTCATAAAACTGAACCTTTTACAAAGTAAAAAAAAATTAATGACAACCTTTTTAATATACTTTATCTTTGAAGGTGGGTCATCAAAACAATATAAATTTGGATTTTCCCAGTTCACATCAAAACTGTTTACAGTGAAGGCCTTACAGAAAGAGTTCATTTTTAATGACAGTTCTCTTCAGAAACAAGTTGCAACCCTTCAGTTCCCAATAAAATAGTAATACTGGCAGAGTTTTAAAAAAAAGGGCTTGGACGGGGGAGGGGGGGGCGCCACAGAATCAGGGGCCTATCAATAAGAATGGCTCTGATAAAAAAAAAAGACTATCCCCTGTTCAAATAATCTACAATTGAAAGCGATACTGAATAAAAAAAATATTTCTCTACAATTTGAGTTTTTTTTTGGGGAGGGGGGGGGGGGGAAGACCCAAGAAGAGGGTATTCTGTTTTATTTGATTTATATAGGAAAGAACTAATTAGGAACTTGAGCATTTTGGAAATCAACCATTTCTGAATGAAATGTTTATGTTTGAATTTGGGAGTATGAACTTGATTTGTTGCATCTAGTGTGTTCCAATCTCCATCATCATTTATGCCAGGGGTGGGCAAACTATGGCCCGCGGGCCGCATGCTGCCCGTCAGAGTATATTATGCGACCCGTTTGCATGTACAAGTAAGATTCTATGTTGATGTTAATTCTCTTTGCTTGGAGTTTTTGCTATATTTTTTAAATTTTATTCTGACTATTTGATTTGAATCTAGTAATATTAAATCATTTTATTGCTCCAGAATATTAGTTAGAGCTGCTTGACCTACAAACAGTTTATGACCTGAAAGAGAAGTTCACGTCAGTTCTTTTGTTGAAATAATTATGAATAGTAAAATCTTATTACTAAATTATCAGCTGATTAAGTTTGTATTTTAAAATGTAATGTACATGTGTAATAGAGTGAAAATGTGAAATAAAATGACAAATTATTTTTACTTCATATTTTCCTACTTTGTAAATTGTAATTGAAGTAGACAAAATGTACATGCGCCCGCTGATAAAAATCCACTTTTCAATGTAGCCCTTCATAGAAAAAGTTTGCCCACCCCTGATTTAGGCAATCTACAACTGCTGACAGCTGATAGAATGAACTTTACTGCATTTCAAACTAAGGATATCAGGTCAAACAGCTGCATTGACTGATGCTTTTCAAATTACAGCGCCCATAGAACAAAAACAAATTATAATTGTGTTTATATAAAACAAAAATTTAGAGTGATGAAACAGGTTATCATACGAGGAAAAAAAAATAACATGTAACAATATTGTTGTAGAATTAGTCAACTAGAAAAACTTGTGAAAAAAAAACAAAACTTTCATAAAGCCAGGTATCTAATCCGGTAGGTCGATTTGAAATGAAAGCTTGCTTAAGGCAATTAAAATATTTTTTTTAATTTTAAAAATTGAAATCCCCCATAGATGTATATCTATTGTAAAAAAAAATAAATAAATAACCGACAGTTTATTAAAACAGTGGTCAGCAACCAGCGGTCTACGAGAAAATTTTGCAGGCCTGCAGAAGAAACATGCAAAAGCAATTCATGCTATTAAGCAAAAAAGATTATAGAATTAACATCTTCCATAATTACATACACATACATACAGAAGTGGTACAGGAGGAATAATAATGAAAAATGTAGTGGTCTGTGATAATAAACTTATTATTTTAGTGGTAAGTTGGAATTAAACTTAAGAATAAAGCTAACGAATTAGGTGGTCTATGATGGTTGCTGACCATTGAATTAAAAAGATTAAATTTTGAATACCTCAGTGCGTTCAGCAGTGACTCAACCTTTGTCTTTTCCTGCTCCTTTAAAAGTTTGATGGAACTTTTCAACTGTAGGCGTAAAAAAAAATTCATGACCACTGTGCATAACATATACTATAAAACATTGTAAATTAACAAAAAGATGTGTAATATGCATGTTTATACTTTTTTTTGTGTGTGCACAGACCATCTTCAAACCATACACAGGACACGTGTAAGAAAATCCTGAATGATCTGATTATAATATATGATAAATTTCTATCTAGAAATATAATATTCGGTTTTATTCTAGGTTGTTTTATTTTGTTTGAGTATACATGCAACATTGTTTTATTCACAGTACTGTGAAGTTTCCTCCCCTTCTCCAGCTCTATCGTACTAAATAGAAACTGTTAACAGTTTTAACCCATCCCATTTTATAAGACAGAGCATCCCATACAACCAATACCATGTTTTACGTTAACCAAAAAAAAAAAAACTAAATAAAGTGATTACTCCAATACCTCAATGCTGGAAGTTTTAGCAAAAGCCCCAACTGGGTGAACGTGATCATAAAGAATAATGACACCAACCATGACTCTTAGGCAAAACAGTCTGGTCTCTTCTTTTAGTCTCTGCTTGTGCTCTCTGAAAGAGGAGAAAAGAAAGATCAGACTGGTTGTGAGTTCACATAACCTTTTGGGTCAAGCTAAATTCAGGTTGGAAAAATGGAAGCGCCCGGGGTGTCCAAATGCCTAAATATGTAATATGTGTACTAAACATGAAATCAAATACTGTAGATTTCAACGTCACTTTAAAATTCTTGTTTTCCCACTAGCAATTTAACGCAGATGCGAGGCCGCTATTATAATATTAGATCACGTCAGTCATCAAAATTCTGATCACTATCTCTTCTTAATACTTTTTATTTTTATTGCTGGCATTTTTTCTTACAATTAGTTTTATCGAAAGAATGCACATTTTTTTTAATCAATCTTTTTTTCTTACAATAAGCTTTAAAGAAACAATGCACTTTTTTTTTTCAAGTAAAGTACGAAAAGCAAACACTGCACTTTCATCCATTGGTTATCATAATTAGATTGTTTATTTTGTCTATTCTGGATAAATGAGACCTAAACTATAGATAAATATTAGGGCTGCTGATTAAACTGCGTTAATTTGCGATTAACGCGTCAAAAGAAATTTGCGATTAAAATTTTTAACGCAATACCTAAATGCGTTAATTTGACCAAAATGCTGGAAGTTCACCAAATCGATAAATAACGGATTTTCACGCTACAAGTTGCGTTCACTTATTAAGTAGATCTACCAACCCCACCCTGTCACAATTTACACACACCCTCACTCCTAGGTACGTCGACAAAAGCCCCAATTGTAATATAAAATGAAGATGTTTTGTTATATAGCCCTTCGACAAGTGAACCTCCTGTTCCCTTGCTATAACCAAAATGAAACGAAAGAAAGAATCTTTAATGTTGACACACGAAAGAAAGAACAACAGAAGATGAAAAATGAAAGCCGACCTTTCAAAATTTTAGCTTTGAACGTTTGAAAATTGCCATACGGTAACATTAAAGAGTCTCATTTTACAAGATATTTTTTTATTAGTATAACTGACAGACCGATAAAAAAATAAAATTTTCTTTTCTGTTGTTCACTAAAACATTGAAATAATAGTTGATAGTAAGAAAGTAAATGAATGAAAGAATAAAATTGTAACATCGCGGCACAAAACAAAAACTTCAAAAAAAAAGATTAAAAGTAAATTTGTCCTTCAACTCGACGACCGTAGTAGTATTGGTGGGGTAAACGTCACGTCTACGTAAAATCATAGCAGCTGTATGACCTTAAAACAAGGATTGTCTTTTATGATGCGTGCTCCTAGTTTGAAACAATGGAACCGGTGTCAACTTGTTTTTGGTACATCTTTAAGTGGAGAGAGAGTGTGTTAAAAATGTGACTTTGTGGGGAAAGAGTGAGGGGGGGGGGGGGTTTGGAATAAAGAAAAAAAACGCGTTAATAATAAGTGAGCGACAACTTTCTGGCTATACTATCATTTTATGAAAGAAAAGTTACATTTGAGATATAAATGAAGTGTGTATTTTTTTTTTGATGGGAAGTGGAGGGTAGGGTAAACAGACGTACGTGTGGGCGATGTGAAGCAAAATATGACAGGGAGGGAGGGAAGAGGGGTTGACATACGTCATTTGTCCGGAAACTGGGGTACGAAAAAAAAAAGGTTAGGCATTGTTGTTAAATAAAAAGAAAATAATTCGCATCATTGACGTGATTGATTCATGTCTATAAACTGGTCTCAATAGCTAATTCAATAGACATATATGCTAATGCTTAATAAATATGTTATAATTCATTATACCTCTTTCGTAAATTAAAATGACTTGTTTATTATGCCAATGTTATGCTTTGATATTATGACATATTAGTTTGAATACAAACAATTGTATTATATTGTGTCGATTAAAATGTGCGTTAATTTGCAATTAAAATTTTTAATCATGCGTTAATTTCGATCAAATTTTTTAATCGAACAGCAGCTCTAATAAATATAAATAAATTTGATTAAAATATACATGTGCTTAGTATGTATATAAAAATGTATGTCACCATTTGTTTTTCAAACCCCGTTGCTACTGTTATTTATATAAATTTATTTCTACAAACGGCTACATATTCATTAGGGCCTCCTCCCTTGCCTAACAGTATTAAGCTATTTAAGAACACTAAACACTGCACTTACGGATTTTCAATCATGACTCTACAAAGTTTAGCCATCATGCTTAGGCAATCTGTGGTTTGTTCTACTGGAAGGTCTTTGTGCTAGAGAGAGATATAGACTGAAACTTAATTTTTAAAAAATAAAACCCAAGACAATTATACTTAATCTTAAAAAAATAACTAATAAGTAAAAGTGAATTGAAAGATATTGTCATTATTATTAATATAAGTCCCCCGTTAAGGATGAGATGTTTATAAAACAACTAATTGGATGATCACTGTAGTCTCTATGTTAGGGTATAGGTTTATTAAAAATAAATGGTATAATCATAAACAGTATACAAATATACATGAATATATATAAATATTTGTGTGTGATAAAGCTAATAATAGTAAATGGATTATTATATTAGAACAGGAATGGCAAATAATTGTCCAGCATGCCAGTATGCAGTTAAAACTCACCACTGCCTACGTGCAACGTACCTGTGTGACAAATTTAGCAGTGACAACACTCAGAGACGTTAACATTGGCGTGGCCTGTGCATAAAACAATGACATTCTGTTGGCTAGTTCATTGGACACGTGCTCCTCACCTGCCTGAATCTCATCCTAAAATTGAAACATTCATAGCTATGTATCAAGACTAATGCTTCATCACTTTATAAAAACAAACAATTAAAACATTGCACAATAGTGAAACCATTGATTTAATGACGTAGCATAGAAAGAATGATAAAGTAAAGAGCTTAAATGTCTTATTATCTTAAATACATTTTGTTTACTTAGATAATTGTTTAGGTTGATTTAATGTTAGAATTTTATTAAGTAAGCAAGTAAAATGTTTTTAAAAAAAGGGGAATTTGTTGTAGGAAGTGTGCTAATGTTAAGTGTCTATACTATCTGCAGCAGATCAATTCATGTTCTCTGTTTAAATATTACTGGCCTCTTGCCTGTGTCTCAATTCGATAAGTGTTTTTTTTTTAATTTTCATAATATAAAATAAATAGACCCATATGATTACATTTAGGGTGTATCTCTGTGCAAAGGTATTGCAGAGTTCAGCTAGTATTTGAATTAATTGGCTCTACAAGAACAAAGAACAGAAGAGACAAAGGAAAGCTGACATTTAAATGAAATTTGTCAACAAGTGAGCCACACACTCTATCCTGGCTGAATGGAAGGTTTGGGGAAAAATCTGCTATTTCCCCCATCACTATAGCTGAACTAAACAAAAAATTGTTCTCAGAAGCAGTTGATGGGAAAATCACAAGCATAAAAAGATGGTCAACAAATTACCAGAATTTTTTGATGGCTTCTTCAAATCTCTGCCATCTGTTTTAAAGTAATGTTTTTTTTTCCTTGGCCGTTGAATTAACTTCCCTGTCCATCATATTTTGAAGAGGATGTAATATTTCTACTTTTCCCACCATCAAAATTTTAATTTCATGTTTCACGAGAGGCCAATCGAATACCCTAAAGCTATTAAATGTTTGTGGTTGTAGAGGAATTAGGTCTGAGATGAAGTAGGTACACCACTAAGAATGATAGTCAAGGGGGAGATGACTCATGATGATCCAATAACATTGACTGTGAGAGGCTTGGGTAAAAGAAAAACCCAGAAAAGTAAACACAGACAGCTAGAACATTTCTCATGACTTGTTCTGAAGACAAAGTGTCAATTATTTTACCTTTATCCGCCAGAAAAAATATAACCTATGTTGATCCTATAAAACATGTTGCCAATTGTCAATAAAAAATAAAATGAATAAATAGACTACTGAAAAAAAAAATGAAATTATTCCTCAAATTTAATATTTGCTCCACAAGCAGGTCACCAAAAGATGGTTAGTGTACAACGGCTAAGGAGATACCGTAATTGGCATGGGTATGTGACTGGATTTGAACCTTTAGCATACAACAAGCATATCAGGCTCATATACAAGGCACCACAGTGTCAAAGACATATGACTTAGTAAAACCTGTTTTATTTCTTTACATTCTCTTTATACATGGTATATATTTTTATACAATATTTGTCATTTATAAATACATTTTTCTTAATCGAAAACATGTAACAAAAAAACTGGGGTGGCATTTTGAGGTTTGGAATGGATTAATGGTCAAATTGACGTACGAGCAATGTTATAAAATGAATTAAATTCATATTTCAAGGTACCACTTTATATTATTATATTTGTCAGGTCAGGATTCAATTTAATAAAATCTAAAACTGCATGTAAGTATGTGTATGTAAGTTCTTGAAACAGCAAAACTTCATTGAAAGGTGGTTTTTTTTTGGTGTAATCAAACATAACCGCTCGAAAAAAAAATCTTTAGTGTAGAATGCTGTGACATTTTTCATTGCGGAACATCCTGAGACATCAGTTTAATTTAGAGACCATCAAAAACTAGAAAAAAAACTATTTTTATTTAATCACAAAAAAGTAACAAATTAACCAGTAGACAATACAGAATTATTAGGGTAAATTTAACTACGGTTTAATGGATCAATGTAATTAGCATCTACAAAATTACAGGTAAAGTGGCAGTTTTTTTCCTGCCATGACTTACTAGTGCAACATTCAGATAAACTAAGTGGGGAAGATCACAGAATTTTCTTGTTCAGATAGAGAGAGGGGCACTTTTAGCTAGCAAGAATAAAGCTGCATCCCAATACTAAAATTTTATTTAGGGCCCACTTTGAAAATCACCTTTTAGCATAATATTAGTCACGCTGGACACTTAAAACTCCAGTAAATGAATCCTAGTGATCATTACAATTAGAGCCAGATATTACCAACTTAGCAGTCCAAGCTTTTTTTTTGTGGATAGGCGGCCTAAAGTCTTTTTTTAAAATAAGATTTTTTAATAAAATTTAATACATTAGCACTAACATATTTTTAAAAAAAAAATCCGAAAAGGTAATTATTTATTTAGCATCAATAAAAAAAAAACAGAAATTTTCGGAGACTTAATGTTGATTTATATGTCAATAAAGACAGTGAACCACAATAAAAAGCTTACTGCCAAATTGTGATGGTAGAGTAGCTAACATCACACAGAAACACGCGGAGAAGGAAAACATTACAGCACTGCTGGCTTAAACAAAAAGGAATACCTCATTAGCCATTTTCCGTCTGCTAAGCGTTCTTCTATAATAGCTAAAGTCGTTCTGTATGGCAGGCGTTGTCATCTGCAAAAAAAAACAAAAAAAAAAACAAAAAGTATTTTCATCGCTAAAAAATTTAAACTTAAATACTTTCATACACATGATTAAAAAAATTTTTTAGTTGTGCTTAAAATCAACAATAAAACTTTATGTTTGATAACACTTTTTTAAATTGCGGGAAACAATGCTGCATATGTTAGAAATCTGATTGTCAAGTAAAAAGTTAACTTTACAAACTAGAAAAATTAATAACACTGAATAAAAAAAATATCCAAAGATGAGTCATGGGACTGAAATGGGAAGACATGGGATGTGCTATAGCTGTGAAGCCTATTACAGACCATTAATACATTGGCCATGAATCAATTAAAAAAAAACTAATGACAGTATCTTCTCTCCGTCAGATAATTACATGATTACTAGACATTAGATTTTTTTTTCTAATGCTGTTTATATTTACCTTTAGATCATCAAACTTTAAAACAAAATCTAGTATTTCTGCAAACTGTTTAAATAAAGCTTGCTGCTGCTCAAGATGTTCCTTTGGTGTAAGGTCTTCTGAGCAAAGCTCGCCTAGTAATTCTGGTATAACACGCTCTGTAAATAGTATAATGATAGGCTGATATTTTTTTTAAATGATCCTTCATCAATTATATGTGTGTAACTTTAATCAAACTTCTATTTTAAAGCTTTACATTTAAAACTCTTTTTTTTCCACTAGTGTTTGACATTAAGAAACAAGAATCCTACATTTAAAGGACTTCTCAAAAAATATATGTGAATAATTTAATTATTGTCAATAAAAATTGTTATGTGCTAATAACTTAATTATTTAAAAATAAAAAAATGTTGCAATACTATTGAACTGCTAAGATTATTTACAAAATATACCTAATTCTAAAGAAAATTCAAAAAATTTCCTTAGTTTTGAGACAAGTGGTGTGACAGACTGCCATGCTTTGTCTTGCATGTCATCAATTTTTGGATTAGATATAGCCTGAAGAAAAAAAAAAAAACGATAAAATTTATGCTGGAATATCTAAACAGAATTTTAATCAATGTTATATAAAATTGGGGTGTCAAAATTGGGATAAATTCAGAAAAAAAAATGTATGCACCACATTTTGAGCTTTGAAAATTTCTTCATCAATTACATGTGTAATAGCATTTTATCAAGATGAAATTAGCTAATTTTGAAGAAACGTGACTTGACACTAAATAGGTCAAGACGGCCAAGCTTACATTCAGGAGACCATTCCCCAAAATTTGTTAACTTATGATGTCAGAGAAAAATTATTATAACAAAAAAAAAATAAAAGCTTAAAAAAACACTCTCAGGCAGGGAAATGGACAATGTTTTAATGAAAAGTTTATTTCCACAAGAGATGGGCATATTTATTCTTTTAAAATTTTCTTAATTCACCCCTCAGTATTATAAAGTGCACCCTAAAATCTATATAAATAATAGTGGTGTGGGTTCTGCATTAAATCGAAAGTAAAGAATTAATACAACAGTATTCCAGTTTAAAATCGTCAAACGTAAACAATAGTAATAAAAATCATGAAAAAATCGGATCTGTCCAAAACCAATAATAACCTAGTCTACTAATCAAACATCTATGCAAATGTTGTATAAATAATTCTTACCATTCTAATTTCTTCTGTTGCGCCACTGTACCGCTGTAATTCTATAAGCACTTGTTGTGATGAATCTAAAACAGTTTTTACTAGCTGCCAAACACGAAGTTCAGAGTCTGTTGGCTGTACATCTAAGAAAAAAAAATATTACAAGACATAATCATACTTGTGCATTGAAAAAGTATATCTACACATTTCTTCAAAAAGAAATAAATCTACTGAACTAGGAAATAAAAACGGAACTTACTTTCAAAATCCACAAAAAGATTGTCTGAAGTTTTTGAGGCTGGCTCATTTAGTAAAATACGTAATAAATTTCCCATATTGACTGTAAAGAGAAAAAAAAGGTAAATAATAAATTTAACTGAAATAGATCTATAAACACATAATATACTATTGACAATGTTTACATTTATAAAATACCTTTAATGTAACGTGTTGATTATTTCTTAAATTCGAAAGGCTATAGTTTTATTTCATTTAATTTTAACAGAAAAAGAGTTGGTGGAATGTTTATAAATTGAATCTCTACAGCATGGCATGTATTTCACATTTTAATTTCTTTTTTACAAACTATATTAATAATTATTATTATATCAGACCGTATTTTATTAATGAAAGACTCAGAAAGAAATAGAAATAAGCTTTAGTTTATTTTTATACATCTTTAATGTCAATATTACCTATTTCGGCTATAAATGTATAACAAAAATAAATAAGGTGGGTCTGTGAATGTTAAGACATTACAAATAGATACAAATCTAAGTGACATCAATAAAAAAGACATGTTTATAGCATGGATACAATTTACAGATGTGACTTTGGTCCAGGAAATAATTTACAATTTTAAAATAATTAGTAACCCTACTTAGACTTAGTAACCCAAAAAAAAGTTTTAGTAAAATAGATCTGGACTTAATAGAGATCAAAATCGAAATGGTAAAAAAATGCTGACAAGTCTCATACGATTAGATTATGCATTATCAAATTTAAAAACAAAAGAAAAACAGACCTGCATAATACTGCCACTAGACCGTAGTCGTCGTAGATGATTGATTGTGTAATAACCAGTCAAACGTAAATGTCAAGGATAATTAGCACATCAAATAGCTTAAACTATTACTATAATTACTACAGATACGTTCTAAAATATTAAATGACCATTAAGCAGCTCAGACAAGGATTAAATCAAGCAACTACTTTAAAATAAGAAATATATTGATAGTAAAGCAAAGCCTGGCAAAGGCAATCAGAATCGAATAAGTGGTTTACTCTGCAGACAAGGAAGCAAATTAATGAAAACTTTTAAACAAATTATGAGTCATTTTAATATCGCATTCTGAAACAGCTTTAAATATTATGTATAATTAGAAAAAAGTTATTTTCCACGTGTTTTTAATTCTTTTTTCGATGAACCAGTAAAACATACCTGAAGTGTTGTGGGACGACTTCCTACTTTACAGGTTAGTAGTCAGCCATGAAGACTAGTATTTTTATTTCCGGGTTAATAAAAGTCTGCAGCTGAAACAATTATTTCTTAATTTAAAAAAATATAAAAATACAAAATACTGTTAAAAATATATTGTTAGCAATATACATATATTCATCTAAAAAAATTTTTCAAATAAAAAATGATAATAACAGAAGTTTTAATGATAATGTTTGTAATTCTTCATAAAACAAAAAGAAGACACAAAAACTCAACCACGTGTATCTAAAAATAGACGGAGAAAAAAAAAATCATTTATCGTCTGCTGCCTTGGTGATTTCAGCGTCCTACGTCTGCAGTAGTTGAATGAAAAGATGCTTTATTTGATTGGCAACTGTTAGCTATGTTAAATGAACTAACTTTTTCTATTAGAAATTGTGAAACTACTTATAAATGTAGGTAATGTATCTTTCTCACATTTTGAACAAAAAATCATCGCATATAAGATCGTTTTCATGTATAAAGATAATGAATCATTGATTAGACTAGTTAATTTTTTTTTTTAAATCTAATAATTCAACTGCTGACTTTTCAGCACTGTGAATGATACCTTGTAATTTTTTTGTAAGACTAATTAAATAATGTTTACTAAAATAGTAAATTGTCTGAATTTATAGTACTAGCATCTAGACATCTGATTTACTAGACAATCTGAAAAAGAAATATTGGGAATAAAATATATTTATCTATACTAATTTTGGTTTATTTCACTCTTTTTGGTAGCTTTGTGATAAAATATTGTTGTAAGTCAATTTTGAATTACCTTTGAGAACTTGCTGTTATTCTGTAAAAAAAAAACAGGCTGTGGGTGAGATCTAAGTCAATGACTTAGTCATCCATGTCCTGAATGTCCATTTCAGCTTTGGCCACTAGTGAGACTGCATACTTATCTCTGAAGTTTAAGGACTACCATAATCATTATGATAATGAGTGACAACCTTAATACTTTGGGCCCAGTCACGTTTACTTCAACTATAGTCAGGTTCCCAATTTAGCTGATTGGACTGGTTGGGGGGGGGGGACAGAGAAGCGCTTTTTAATGACTCTCACAGAAGATCAAACATTGGCCCCTCAGTGCTCTCTACACAGCTTGACCATTCATCCCACATCACTTTCCATAATATTGTTAATATGTTGTAAATTGTACGGGCAGTTGATGTATATGTGGGAGGGATGTCAGGTCCCAGGTTTTTCTGTGTTATTGGCATTGTTACGGGTGTGGTGTATAAATATGTCACCCTTATAATCATAGGATAGCTTTCATCACATTAAAAAGCTCTTTTGAAAAGTTTTAGAAAAATTTTACACAGATTATAAATTATGCGGTTGGAATCAATATTGCACAACATTAAACTCAGTTAATATGCAAAACGCAATAATTTATTACCTATTTTTATTGTTTAAGATAATTATATTATTTTTACAATTTGTTTATTCAGTAATTTACGCTTATTGTATATAAAATTTTCAACACCACAGAATTCCTATAATTATTTTGTTTGAATTGATTTTATTAAAATATTTTATAATAATACCCATTATTTGGAAAAAGAACAGTTTTGAAATAATTTTTTTTTGTCTACAGATTAAAAAGGTTCAATCCTGTAGGCTTAAACAGGGATGCTGTTAAAACATTCATCACTTGAGTTTACTGTAAACTAAAAAAAAATATGCATCAAGAAAATATTCTTCAATTATCCCTAAGAAATCCAAAGGGAATAGAAAAGAAATGCCTCAAAAGGTGGTTTGCATATTCTGCAGATAATGAAAACTGCAGTTTATTAAAAAGTAAACATAAAAAAACAGAAAAAGATAACAAGGAACCCATTTATGATTTTCTGCAGTCAAAACTATTAGCCAGGTCAGTCTCAACAAATTATAAGGATTTTTTAAACTGCAGTTTATTATGTGTCTGGGCGCAAACAGTATTAAGTCAGACTCTTGAGCGGCCAATCCCTTTATTAGGTCAGCTGACTTTTTTAAATCCATTAATGTTATATTTTAAATATTTACCAGAAAGTCATACTGCATACACAAGTATAATGAAGCAAATACATTTTTTTGCCGAAACTATAAATACTCTTGACTATGTAGAATTGAAAACTTGTATTGTCTCTCTAAATGATTTTTTTGATCTGCATTTTATTTCACAATTTTATGATTGGAACTTTCCAGTACATTCATCAAATAATCAAGACTTGTCCGGTTATAAAGAATCTGAACAAATGTTACAGTTGAGATCATCATTGTTTTCAGTCTTGGAATTTCTTAGACCTTTATTTCAAAACATCAGTACAAGTAGAAAAAATAATGAAATATTACCTTTTTATGAAAGGAAAATGGGTAATATAAAAAATTCTGAAAATAATGATTCAAAAACATCAAACAAGTCTGCAAAGAATAAGATGTTTAATAAAAAAGTACCAACCATTCTAGTGGGGATCAATGAAAAGAACTGGTTTCCAGAAAAAGTGCTTACTAGTTGTGAACATATGTTTTCAGCCAATTCACTGAAACCTGATGCTCCAGATAATCTAGCTAATGCTTATTCAAAGACTATAACATTTCCTAAACAATCTTTACTTCTATCAAAGATAGATGATGACAGTCATCAGAAACAATCCTGGGCACCATTAGATTTGACTTTTCCTTTAGCCAAATTTAATTTAGATTATGAAAAAATATCAGGAACAACTGAAAGGTTTTTGAAAACTATTAATTTAAATGATTCAAGTGAGAAAAGTGGCAATGAAGATTTGACTGGCAACGTTTGCAGTCAGTGTGCATCTCCTGATGTACTTGAAGAGACAGAAATTATTTTAAAAGAATTGAGACCAGCAGAAACATTTTCTCTGGAAGCCAAAAAAATCTCAACCTCACCTGATATTTTTGTAAACAACATACACACACTGTCAAGCTCTGACATGGCTACAACTGATAACTTATTTTCTGAGGATTTAACCATTTACAAGAGAAAAGCTGTCACAATATTGCCAGGAGATTTTATAAACAAAGATGTGAATGAAGACCAATCATTTACAGCTAACTATCAACTTGCCTGTAATGAGACAACAGAACATGTTGTTCCTGACATTAACCATAGTCAAATTTATGGTGTGACAGAATCATCGATGTTTGAAGAAGAATGTCTCCACTTAAAAGGTAGATTACAAATGTACAATTTGCTGAACCATAGTTGAAAAATATTAATTGAAAATTTTCTTTGTATTATTTCTTAATGAATTATTTTTGTTTAATATGATCTAATGTACTTGTGTATGTTTGAGTTACAAAATGCAGTTAACAATTAATAAAATATACTCAAGTGTTACACATTTCAGAGCTTGATGCCAAGTCAAGGACAGTGTTTTGTTGGACATCAGATTCGCTAAATATACCAGGTAAATTTTTTAATAAAAAAATGTTTAACTGTTGATTATGGAGATTTTTTAAAGAATTTTCGTAACATTCCTCCTAGAGAAAAAATAGTAAATACTGAACTATTTAATTTTGCTCACACAAGATGGTAAAAATTAATAATCGAGTAATTGTATGCCTTTTTAAAGATATTTATATTTTTTTACTGAGCGACATTATTCTCTTAACCCCTGTATTCTGAAAATATAAACTTTGAACCATGTTGCAGTTTCTGATCAGTTGAGCTATCCAGCAGTACAACAATGCAGTCGATCACTTCGCCTTGGACTATCAAAAAAACAAAAAGTAAAGCATCTCCATAAAAAATGAGTTTGCTTAATTTTTTCGCATCATTATCTATTTGTTTTAAGATAACAGATGCATAGGTAAATATACAAAATCTTTGAGAAATTGTTTATTTCAGGAAAATTAATTTTCCGCCATAGAAATTATTATTTCATTTTTTTTCTATGTGCAAAATAATTCATTTGTTAAGCAATATTGTAAGATATGTTAAATTTTAATATTTTTAAATAGTTTAAACAATTTCTTTATCTTGTTCAGTTCTTTCAAACTCAAAAGTCACTATTTGTTGACTAAACCCAGGGCTAAATCTGTGATAACTTGTATAATACATATTTTCTTTCAATTACAAATTTGTGTTAGTTATTTGTTGATAAAATGTATATACATATGTATTAAAAAATGACTCGTGTCAGTATTTAAAAAACAACTTTTTAATTTGTCTGCTCACACATGTATTATTTTGTAAATTAATAAGTGAGGTCGTCGTCCTTTGTTTTGTTTGACCGAAATTATGCTGACTCCCTAACATTGTCCTCTATTGTTTTTTTTTCCCCACCTAAAATTATGCTAACATATAAAACTATCTAATCTATGCACAAAGAAAGTATTGTTGACTTTACAATTTTAAAAGAAATAGTAAACCAAATCAATGAAATAAATCCTCAGTTTAATATTGTTTTTGGTGAGCTTACAGTTGTACATTTTATTTATAAAAAATTTTTTTAATGTCTCATTTTTTAAAACTGATAATTACCATAAGAATATTGTTTTTTGTTACTTTAAGCATTTCTTTATTATTATTTTATATGATTATTATGAATAGTTACCATTAATTTGTTTATTCACTTGTTTACGCCAAGTTATTGAAATGTTATGTTTTAGTTGGTTTAAAAACTTTTTTTCTTGCATACTGTTTTATAACATCAATATAAAATTTGTTCATAAGCAATACATTAAAAAAAAAAAATTCACGTTGTTTTATTATACATTTATATTTCGGCTCAGCAGTGTTATGATCAAATATAAACATTTTATTTTCTAGGCATTGTGGGAGGTGGATAGACTCAGTTTAAGTATATGCAATGAGGTCACTTGATGTTTAGATCCTAAGTTAGAATACTGAAGTCTTGACAATAACAGTAATAAAAGACTACATCACCAAGTATCTAACTTAAAAACTCAAGCTAATCATGGTGAAAAGGAAAAAAATTATGCAAATTACATTGCTAAACAGTATAAATTTGTTCCATTTGATACATACAGTTGAACAGTTTATCATCCAAAATTTCTGAAAAGGATGAGATGATTGTAGGATAAACCAGTACTAGGATGACTAAATAGTGCTCATCAAGTGGCTATGGAGACCTAGGTGACTGAACATCTGGATTTTTAATCTTTAAGCTACATCATGCAGATAGGGCTCAAAGAGTCAACATATATTTATAAAAAAATCAGACCTTCTCTGACAGAGTTTTGATGATAAAAGCAAAAATAATGAAAAAAAAATATTCTGGGTCAACTTGTCATGGAAGATTCATGAATAAGTTTTCATATCAATACACATTAAAAGCAGAACAATAATTATCATCTGCATAATTTTATTACTATTGCAAAAAACAGAAAATAATTGATACATTGCTGAAAACTAAAAAAAAAAAAACAATTATGTCAAAAGCTTTTTTTTTTTTCCTAGTAAATGTTAATATATCAATCCTATAAAAATGACAACAGAATATATAACACAAATATTGTCATTTATATCTTTTAAACAATGTCCACTTTGCCAGTATAACTCATTGTCATCATTTTTAATAAATCATTTTCTCTAATATTGTTAGTAATTATTATTCCTGATTTCATAAAATCTTATACTGAAAATTGCATTAGCTACACTATTATTGATTTTACAAACCCTTTGAGTTTGAATTAATCAATTAAATAACAGCAACAAAAAAATGCATGCATAATGAAAAAGGGCAAATGTTTTTTGTTTTTGCGTAAAGCCTTATGCCTATGAATAATCATAAGTCTGTGCTTACTATAGTTACTATAGGAAAATTATATACCTTGGACTTGACCCTTCTTCATTTGTTTATGTTTTAACAAATCTTATGACAACAGAAATTTCCAAAGAAAAGGAACGGTTCTCATATTATATCCATAGTATGTCTCATTAGCAATAAAAAAAAGTCTTTTCAGACTTAACATTTAAAAAAAAAGGTACTTTTCACATATTCAACTTGCTGATGAGGTATCAACAAGATTGTTTGAAATAACAATGAAAGACATATTACTCACTAAAAAAGCATCAAAACCAGTAAATTTTATTTAAAAAATCAGATTGTTTAACATCATCTACCTACCGTTTAAGGTTTTTATCTCCACAATGCATATCACATTTGTACTCATCACATTGGTTTTTTTTTTTACTTTTACATATGTACAAAATAAATATTGCGAAGCAAATTAAAAAAAAATTAATGAAAAGAAATGTACAGCTATAAAAAAAAAAGCAATGCATAAATTGAATTATATTTTTAGCAGAGTTATTTCTTCATTAAAAATGTAATATTTTTATTTTCATTAAATTACAATTTATTCAATCAAAATAATTTATAAGAGCAAATACATTTTCAAAAATACATGCCTGCCAAAAAAAAAAGCCCTGATAATGCTAAAAAACACATTTTTTGAAATGAAAATGTGTCTGGTGATAATGATTAGAGACATGAAATTGTCCCTCCCACATGCACTTATTAAGTGCGATTATGCTTGAAGTGTCAGCAAATTATATTTGTACACATCAGTAACTTTGAATACCAATATATTAAAAATTTTTATTTCCAATTGACATATTCTTCTGCCATATTATTTTTCTAGTCAGAACTTTAAAAAGACACCATATCTAAGAAATATTTTTTTTAAAGATGTCAGATTTTTCAATGAACTTAGAAAATAGATAATTTAATTTGCTGTTTAAGCGTGTTTATATTACAGATACATAAGATATAAAGGCCATAGTATAAAATCATAAGCACCATTTTTCATTTAAGCAAAATTATTTTTAAAATATTTTGATTAAATCAATTTCTTGATTTGTACTATCAAAAGAATTGACTTTGAAAAAAAAATGACATGAAATTACCTAAATGCACCAACTATATAAATTGGGTAACTATATTTTTAATTTCATGTCAACTTAAAAATACAAATTCTTAAACATTTCCTAGACTGTAAACATAAAAATTAGAAGCATAATAATTATCTAGTTTAAGTCATCTGACAATGCCAAAAGCAAAATTTAACTTCAAGTGGGTAAATAAGACTACAGTAGGTGGGTATATTGGAATGAGTACTTTTCTGCCCATTTTGATAATTGTAAGGTAAGCATTCTGATAAAAGAACACTATCAATGAAAAGAACTGCATCCAAATACATGTTTGAAACAAGTATTAATATAGTTTTAAAAAAGGAGAACAAAAATATTATTCAAAATGAACTATTATTTTTGTCTACATGGTGAAATTCAATGACTTATTTAACTAGGACACTAAAATCTGAACACTGATTTAAATGTATAAATTTGTATAAAAAAGAAGGAAAAAAAATAGAAAAAAGAGGCACAGTTGAATATAATATACAAATGTAAATGATATGGTGATTTGCTTTCACCAATGAGGCGTAGTTATAGTGGGTGAAAAAATTATGTGTGACCATTAAGCTAAAAATACAGTGTTAATAACTAGTGATAGGATGATTCGTCGTAATCAGAAAAGTCAGTTTTTTTGGACCAATGGATAAATTGGTAATGGATATTCTATTTTCCCCAATTTCCAATTTCTCATCTAATTCACTGAACACTTTCAAGCACACCATAAAGTTGATTAATCCTCAATTGTTGGAATTCCTAAATGAATAAGAAATGATGGTTTAGAGAATAATCAGTGATTGTTTTGGAACAGGCAAAATAGATATCATCCCATCACTATAACTTTCACAGTTGAAACACAATAATTAATGCAAAAAAGATTCACAAAACTCATAGTTTATGAGAAGCAAAATAAAAAAAAATTCGCTAATAAATTTGTTTTTCAGATCACACTAAGTAGAGGGTAAAAAAATTGATAATTATTACATTCGTTATATAATTTTTTTTATATACCATAAAATGTATAAGCCAAATTATTTAAAAAAATCTGTGTGATATGTTTATACATAATATATGTTAAAAAAAAAAGAACACGGAAGATATTTAGAAGGAAGTAGAGGCTAAACTGGCACAAATTAATGGCCAATAAAAGTTGGTCTGTCAAGATATATATAAGCATCACATTTCTGTAATAAAAAAAACGGTAGAACAAAAGAGTTCTAAGCCCATGCTGGTACTGTAAAAATGGGTTCATTTCAAACTGCATAATGCTTGGCTGCCAAATAAAGTTTCGGTCCCAATTCTTAAAAAATCATAATTCTTATTGCTTTTCCATATAAACAACATAAGACATACTTTTCATTACAGTTGCAAAACATACATGATTTTTTTTTAAATTTGAAATTCAGTCTTCCTTTCAAAAATCTAATGCAAGGAAAAATTTTATTCAGTCCTTGCCTCCGACGGCACTTTCAGCTTTTGCTGCCTGGTTCTTAGCTTTTCTCACATTACAAAGCCATTTGATTATCCTAGCATTCCTCTCAATGATTGATGTCTGCTGGTGGCTCCTGTCTGATGAATGGCTCTCACTCCACTCCTGATCACTACGTGAATAAGCGCTGCAGATACTGGCAGCGTCATGTGAGTCTAAAGAGCTCATGCTATCAAAAACTTCACCTGTCTGAAGCTCTCTCAGCCGTCCAAAGGGCTCAAGCACTCCTTTCTCTAAACCCATCTGGTTAAAGAAGTTTTCCAAGTCTGCACCAGCACTGGCCCGAGACAGCCGGCTGTGGCTGGAAACGATAGAACTGTCCCGGGAGTGCTGGCTTTCCAGTCGGCAGCTAATGTCTGAATGAGAGCGAGGTACTGAAGAGCTGTAAGGAGTTGGTGACAATGACAGAGGGGAAGAATCCTGCTGATCCAGGATGCCGCTGAGGGATGAGTTGGCTCTTGTCACCTCCCTTACCTCCCCTTCCTCACTTTGCTCGAGATCGGCTTCCATAGTTGCTGAAGGGACAATGCTGACACCCGACTCGTAGACTGCCTGGTCAGCACTCTCTATGGACATTTCCAATTTGGAGGCAGGGGCTGAGTCAGTCCAGTTTTCAGAAATGTGTCCTTTTATAGTTTTGTTTTTAGAACCTGAGCTGTCTGAGGTCGGGCTGTTTCTTTCAATGTGAACAAGTTTGCCAGAGACCAGTGGGTCAGTGCATGGTTTCCTGCTGGCGCTATCCAGGTGTTCAGTCTGAGAGTTTTTAGTGTGACTATGATTGTCTTGAACAAGGCTAACTCCCAACTTAGATATAAATACGGGCCTTGCCTTAAAATTCGGGGAGTCGGTATCCGGGCTGCTAATAAATATGGGCGTGGCGGTGTAAGTGCATTGGCGATCTGTGCCAGTACAGGGGGATTTTAAGGAAAGTTGAGTTATACCATTTGCGTCCTGTCGACTTGCACCTGGCACAATGCCTGATTTAGATAAGCTGCTGGTCACAACCGGTTTTTTAGGAATGGCTGGCTTGGTGTCTGATTTCGTCACTGTCCTGGTCAATGATTTGGGTGAGTCAGTTGGTGGCTGTGCATCAGTTAAAACAAATGAAGGCACCTGCTTTCCAATGCCATCAGTCGGGATGTCTTTAAAAAATGAAGACACCTTGTATTTTCGTGGAGGTGGCACAGGTTTCTCTCTGAGTTTTCTGGGCAAAGGAACAGGTTTTGTTGAAGTAAAAACACTTCCTTTAGGTGTGCAGTCTTCAGCATTAGCCTGAAATAGGCCCCTTGTCTGGCTTGGGCTAGTTAATGTTATCGGCTCAGGGTGAATAGCTGAGTCTGAGCTTTTGGACACAAAGTTGTAGCCCGGAGATTGTGTTGTTTTTCCTTTGAGCTTCGTGTCTTCTTCAGAAGAGATCAATGCAGAGTCCTCAGAACTCTTTGTGACAGTCTCCCCATGTGAGGAACCACCATCTACTGCATCGTTGTGTGGCAGGTCAATGGAGTCGCTGCTGGTGTTGTTGTTGTTCTCATCACTCTCGTCTTCTAGCCTGGACAATGAGATTTGGGTCAGGTCAAACTCTGACTTGGATCTAGTGGGCTCTTTCTGTTTACTTTGTTTAGAGCTAAACCTAAAATAAAATAAAATAAAAAAAAAACACCGGTGAAAAATAATAATAATTTAGAAAGCTAATTCATTTAAATATAATCAATTCAGTTGATTCATTATATTATTTTAACATTGGCCTGCTGTCCCTACCACTCCATGTAAAGAGTGGGCACCTAGGTGGTAAACAATGTTACACATGGTTGGTTTTTTACACTTTAGATGAGCTCAATTTTTTTAATCCCCCATTTATTTACCCACACCCAGGGCCGTTTTAAGGCACTTTCAAAGTCGTAGGCCCTCCCCGATTTCATTTTCTAATATTTGTCAAGAATGCACCGGCACTTATTTGCCATTCTGGCTTTCGTAGGCCCTTGAAAAGTCCGTAGGCCCTCGGAACAGTGTCTACTGTGCCTATATGATAAAGCGGCCCTGCCCACACCCCTTGAGCAGCTTGGGCTCCAGGTTGGCCACCACTGATATAGAAACAATTCACTTGATTCATTACTACAGAGTCAATTCATTTATGTGGTCGATTCATGTATATAGTTATTCATCTCTACAGATTTAATTCATTTACATGGTCGATTCATTTGATTCATGTATGTATTCATCCATATTTATTGAGTTGATTCATTTATACGGTCGAAACATTTTTGTATATATTTACTCGTTTATATAGATTCGGATCATCACATTCATCTCTACAGAGTCAACTCAATACACCAATTATGCATCACTGAATGAAAATTTACTAAAATAATTTTTTTTTTGGGTTCCTTTTTCAGTTCTGCTGCAACAAGTGCATGCTATCCCAGTAAATCCCGACACGGGTACATAGTAATAGTAAAGTTCCCCAAGAACACCGCCCAGCAGCCTTCACTTCCCCAAACATTAGTCAGGTACCCATTTAAAGCTGGGTGGACTTGTGGGACGACTTTGTACCAAATTTCACCATGGGTCTCTCACTGTGGATCGAACCCATGACCCTCAGGTCGACAGTCGACTATCAACACCACTCGGCCATCCGCACACTGCATTTATTAAACAAAAAAAAAACAATTCTATGAAGCACTGCAGTCGATTATTTTATACTCTTTACACATAATTGCCAATGGGCTAAAGTTCCCCCAGCCTATAATGATCAGTCGCTATATGTGTAAAAGACATATCGCTTTTAACGTGGTCATATTGTGTGATGTATGTGTTGCTGTTTGTTTTTTTTTTTTTTTTTTAATTTTAAATCCCACTTCTTTTTTTTAGTTTCACTAGTACAGACGGTGTTCTATTAAAACCATAAACAAGATAATGAAACAATATAGACTAATTAAGGTCAATCTTTTAAAAAAATAGTTAAAAGTCAATCAATTTTACAGGTCAGGACTAAATGCGTTGTTTGTGTAATCAATTTTGGTAAGAAAAAGATCTATATATTTTTTTTTTTAGTTTTTAAAAAGCCCCTGTTTCCAATCAACGTTGATCATTTATATAACATTAATAAAATATATCCTTCTTTCCCCAATAATTCAATATAATTAAGTTATTTATGTTACATATTTCAAAGGTTTGATTCGCCCACGTATTAACTTTTTCTCAATTGCGTGCTGAACGCTTTCAGCGGAGAAACGTGACATCTTTTTTTTTACAGCCTCCCTAAAGCAGACTAATGGAATAGGTTTACGTGAACACGGTCCAGCAAAAACTGATTAAAAGAAAGATTTCTACCAAACATTTAATAGTGAATACATTTTTCTCATTTAAAAAAAATTTAGCCATGGCAAAGTTTCCATTCCTTTTTCCATTACGCAAGTTTCGTTACGCTGTCTGTCAACCATGTGTCAACACAATACAAAAATATGCAGTTATTCTCTTTGACATATATTACATAACAAAGGACTATTTTAAAAAAAATATATTATTATTCATTAGTGTGCTTTTTTGTGTTGTTAAGGGAGACCTAACACGGGATAGGCTCAAGTTAAAATGTACACACGTCTTCAAAAACTCTACCCACCGAACACAAAATCACAACACATTCCAACAGTTGTTCACTCATCAGTATCGGTTATATTGACAAGAAGTTAACCCATTGTTGTTTTTTTTTTCAAATATCTTTAACCGCTGCCTCGAATGATAATGTAGCCAGGAAACATTAGACAGTGAAAGGGATGGGGGGCGCGGGGGCCACGTACGACACAACTTGTGCCAGGGAACAAACAATACGCGCACGAAACCCAACATATGAAAAAAACAAAATTATGCTGAACGAAGAAGATAATCTCTAGGGTGATTGGTGGCTCTGAGGGGGGGGGGGCGCTCTTACGCCCCTCCCGCAACCACCCGACCCACAGCAACAAAGATTAATATTTCGTTAGAGCGGGGTAATGTTTGGCTCTGTCTTGGGCTGCCACGGTAATAGACCTTTATTCTTTATCGCTCTACATGTGTAGACATTAAGGAGAAGAGTACACGTTATGAATTAGGGGTTGCGGGGGGGGGGGTGATGGTGGAACTCTCTGGGGGGGGGGGAATACGTAATCGATAAACAGACATAAAACTGTATGAATGGCCGTCAGGACGGGAAAGATACAAATATTTTTGGGGATAAATGATTTAAAATGTCTCCTGGCGCCCAGCACTGCCGCGCCCCAAATATGTAAAGGAGGAGGAAAAGGGGGGAGGCGGCTCTCATTTTTTAAAGAACCCCATATATTCTCATGTTGGTCAGGGCACGGGGAAAGAGTTCAACTCAAAAGAGAAACGAGCATGGGGGGAGGAATAAAGAAGGAAGGGCAATTTGGCAACAGGCATTCACTCACACACAGATGTCACACTGGGGTCTAGATAAAATAAGTCAGTTTTAAAAGCTGCAAGCCAACATTACCCCCCCCCCCCCAATCAACCAACCAAACAGGCAGAGGCGCAACTAGACCAAACTTTCAGGGGGGGGGCAAAAAATCACTTGTATTAAAAAATCACATTATTTATATATTTGTATTTTATTTTAAACAAATTTTGGTCTAATCTTTTAATTTTTTTTTATTTCGGAGGGGGCAAATGCCCCCAATGCCCCCCCCCCCTAGTTGCGCCACTCCAACCAGGCAAACCATCTTGATCACCGTTATTTTACCCGGTGTTTTTCCTTCTCTAGACCCAGGCCGACATTTCAAACCGAATACTTTAAAAAATTCATGGAGGAAAAAAAAAAGGCCAAAATAAAAAAAAAAAGCTTGTGATGCAGAAGCCAAAAAAAAATCTGGCCAGGATCGACAACGTTGTCTAAAATAAAATACAAAATGTACCCTTTTTATGTTTAATTTTATTTTTGGTTTCATTAATATGACGACATGCGGCTATTAACAAAAAAACCTTTTCATCGGAGATTATATCCAATTTGTTTTGTACGACAGGAAAAACTGGAAGAGAAAAAAAAAATGAAGGTTATGACGTCAATGATGATGGTGGTCAGCGTAAACCGGTTTCAATAAATGTCAGTGTGCACCATTGGAACACATATTATAGGATAACAAAATATTAAAGATGGTAAGGGGTCGTTCACATATTATATAACGCAAAAAAAGTCAACTTTTTGCCCCCCCCCCCATTCCACAATCTAACATTATTTAACACTTGTGTGATATAAAAACATAACAAAAATAACAAATTTGCATCCACCACCCCCCTCCCCCTTCGGCGTTATATAATACGTGAACGGCCCCAAATACACACACACACACACACACACACACACACACATATATATATATATATATATATACAGTGGATTCCGCTTAATTGGGACAGCCGCTTATTTTGGACAAATCTCAAAGAAACCAAACCAAGAAGCCAATAGTAAATGTGTATGTTTAATTGGGACAGCCGCTTAATTGGGACAAAAAGCCTCGGTCCCGATGTGTCCCAATTAAACGGAATCGACTGTATATATATATATATATATATATATATATATATATATATATATATATATATATATGCAGTGCTTTTTTGTAAAAAAAAAAAAAATAGGTGCCGGTACTCAGTGATGAATTGCCTAACTTTTAACTACCCATTCGCTGTTTCGCATTTTATATTTTAATTCTTATTGCGCGCAATTTTAAAATAATTCAATTTTAACAAATTAATAATATAATAAATGAATAATAAACGTTAAAATACAAGAAAAGTAATATTTTTCCCCACATAGAAAAAGGTGCCGATACGCCGTACCGGTGCGTACCGGCACAAAAAAAGCACTGTATGTACATTTCATTCCCTACATTTATTCGAATCTGTTGGTAAAAAAAAATCTTCTGATTTGACAATGAAAATATTTCACTCACTGCTTCAATTTTTTTTTGTAGAATTGTAAGCATGTATGTGTGCAAGTGCTTGTTTATTTGTGTTGTCTCGCGATATGCAGGAATTCATGTATGAACTCCCCCCCCCTCTCTCTCTCTCTCTCTCTCTCAATCTGTAATCATATTAGAGCTGTCTATGTGTAGGTGATGAGTGGATCCATCCATGCGTATGTGTGTGTTGTGTGGTTACATGTATGTGTATGTGTTGTGTGGCTACATGTCTGTGTGTGTGTGTTGTGTGGCTACATGTCTGTGTGTGTGGCTACATGTATGTGTGTGTTGTGTGGCTACATGTATGTGTGTGTTGTGTGTGGCTACATGTCTGTGTATGTTGTGTGTGGCTACATGTATGTGTGTGTTGTGTGGCTACATGTATGTGTGTGTTGTGTGTGGCTACATGTCTGTGTGTGTTGTATGGCTACATATTTGTGTGTGTTGTGTGTGGCTACATATATGTGTGTGTTGTGTGTGGCTACATGTCTGTGTGTGTTGTGTGAGGCTACATATCTGTGTGTGTTGTGTGTGGCTACATATCTGTGTGTGTTGTGTGTGGCTACATATCTGTGTGTGTTGTGTGTGGCTAGATATCTGTGTGTGTTGTGTGTGGCTAGATATCTGTGTGTGATGTGTGTGGCTAGATATCTGTGTGTGTTGTGTGTGGCTACATATCTGTGTGTGTTGTGTGTGGCTACATGTCTGTGTGTGTTGTGTGTGGCTACATATCTGTGTGTGTTGTGTGTGGCTACATATCTGTGTGTGTTGTGTGTGGCTACATATCTGTGTGTGTTGTGTGTGGCTACATACCTGTGTGTGTTGTGTGTGGCTACATATCTGTGTGTGTTGTGTGTGCCTACATATCTGTGTGTGTTGTGTGTGGCTATATATCTGTGTGTGTTGTGTGTGGCTACATATCTGTGTGAGTTGTGTGTGGCTACATGTCTGTGCGTGTATGTATAACGAAGCTTAAGTCAGCCCAAGATTTCACTTTCCAAAAAATCGCTACTCGTTACTCCATGACGCTAATGATAAGAAATGAAAGCCTGCAAATGAACAGCGAAGAAGCGCTTGGAAATGACAAAATTACTGGCGAGTTAGCATTGAGTAAGAGGGGGGGGGGGTACGTATTCGGGGGGGGGGGGTCAGTAGGCGAGCTTTTTAGTGTCAAATAAATGGAGATACACAGGAGACGAGACTGGCGCACGAATATGAGAGATGGGCACAGAAATATGAGAGATCAGTACAAAAATAATAATAGCACAGCACAGCCAAATATCTCAAACTCTTCCTCATGTGTAGTTCCCGGTTTAGAATCACCACCAGACTTACCAAGGAATACACCATCGATCGTACAACACATACACGCACACACGCAAACATACATACAACTAAGGGTCCCATAATAGCTCTTGGAACAGCATTGCGGTAACGACATTGGATGCTCGTCTTGGAGAGGGGCAAGAATGCAGGAGTCAGGAAGGAAAAAGTTATAGATTAACTGCCTGGTAAATTAGAGGAGAGACTATTGGAGGGATGTTGAGGGGGGGAACATGTGTATCTTGCAGGGGGGAGGGATCCATATCAAGTCATTAACCACCAGTGGACAGTTTTCACATTCCTCACCACAGCCTGGACAGAGTTGGGCAGTGCAGCGTGCAGCAGCCATTTTCAAGGTCTCGCTGCAAAACGAGTAAACGCAACGGTTAGGACTCAAACATGTAACCAGCACACAGATAACCAGCACACCGCTTACAGACAACCAGCATACAGACAACCAGCACACAGATAACCAGCACACAGATAACCAGCACACCGCTTACAGACAACCAGCACACAGATAACCAGCACACAGATAACCAGCGCACCAGATAACCAGCACACCGCTTACAGACAACCAGCACACAGATAACCAGCACACAGATAACCAGCACACAGATAACCAGCACACCGCTTACAGACAACCAGCACACAGACAACCAGCACACAGATAACCAGCACACAGACAACCAGCACACAGACAACCAGCACACAGATAACCAGCACACATAACCAGCACACAGATAACCAGCACACCGCTTACAGACAACCAGCATACAGACAACCAGCACACAGATAACCAGCACACAGATAACCAGCACACAGATAACCAGCACACCGCTTACAGACAACCAGCACACAGCTAACCAGCACACAGATAACCAGCACACAGATAACCAGCACACCAGATAACCAGCACACCGCTTACAGACAACCAGCACACAGATAACCAGCACACAGATGACCAGCACACAGATAACCAGCACACAGATAACCAGCACACAGATAACCAGCACACAGATAACCAGCACACCGCTTACAGACAACCAGCACACAGACAACCAGCACACAGATAACCAGCACACAGATAACCAGCACACAGATAACCAGCACACCGCTCACAGGGTGAACAGAAAGCAAGAAATTATTAGGTTGGAAGTGTAAAGGCAATATCACTCTCAACACACACAACTAACCTCGCAGCAACAAAAATAATTACAGATCCAGGTGAAACCGTTACGCTTTGATGAATAGGGAGGGGGGGCCCGAAAGTTCACATCTGAATACCAGGGAAGAAAATGTAGCCTTTAAAAAATAAATGATTAATAACAAGATCAGAATGTGTTCGCTACACACGGGAAACTGGCCATCAGTTGAGCCATTCATGCATGTCCATAGCTATGGCAATATCAGTTGGGCCATTCATACATGACTTTGGCTTTCCATATCTCTGGCAAACTCAGTTCTGTGTCCATCTCTCATATTTGTGTCCATAGCTAAGGCAATATGACGCGCCTCTATGTGTCGGCCTACAGAGACATGAATGAGATGCAAAGGAAAAAAACAAGAAGGTTCACATGCTCTTTAGTTGTGTTATGACTCCATATGTATTCCAAGAGTCAAAGTAGTGAGCAATGTCGTAGAGCAATGCGATCATATAAAGAGAGAGAGAGAGAGAGAAATTAACTTTTGACCCAGTAATGTCAGCTATATACCGGAGCAAACACTCAACGTGTATTATGAACTCCATTATTTTACCCAACAATCTCAAGCTGTAAACTGTCGTTCAAAACTATACAGCCCGTGTAAGTTCTTTACCAACGCGACTCCACTGTTTCTTGCACTCGCGCCGTAAAGTCCCGAGCGTAAATGTAACGCCACAAACAAATAATGCAGTAGACCTGGGAGCAACAACCCCCAACCTCCCACCCCATCACCCGTGTCTACGTCGATGTCAATAGCATCTTCCAATTCAGAGTTTATCAAAAACAGTTACACATTACACAAGAAAATATTTGCCTGCACGGCTACGAAACAAACTAAAAAAAGCGAAACGGGAAAAAAAAGCTTTCTTAAAAATACAAAAAAAAAAATGCTTACGTGAAAAATGTGAGTGATGGCGAGGTAATAGGGTGAGTATTTGGAGGGGGGGGGCAGTCAGGGCGGCAACAGTAGAGGGCGGGAAGTGGCGGAAAGAGTCGTAAGGAGAGGGGGGGGTCTGTGGATTGGGGCACTTTGGTTGAAGTCTGGGCGGCGTCAACTGAGTGTGGGATGGGGTTAGGGCAGAGAAATGGAGAAAGGGGAATTCGTGGGGGGGGGGGGTAAAGTGATGTCGGTCGATACAATACTGCTCCAGGCAAAGCTCTAGAAATCACGTGGCTAGCCGATACAGCTAAAGGCTAATTACACACGGCCGTCAGCCAAAACACACACACACGACCACTCACGCAAACATCAGGGATCTAGATGGACGCGAGGGTAGTGGGGGGGGGGGAGCGGATGTGGCCAAAGGGGGTAAGGGGGGGGGTGAGTCTGGCTAACATCAAAACGGCATAAACTGGCACACACACAAACACACACACACAAAAAGAGATCTTTGCCCCACTTCATGTTAAAAGTTCTGAGCCATCTCATATCCTGTAAAGTTAATCTCCAATCTAAACGAAATTTTTTTTTTGAAATCCAAATGAATGCAGCTTTTTAGAGCATTTTCGAAAAAAAATGCTCTATTGTCCCCGTTTTGTCTGTCCGTCCGTGTACACCCTAGATCTCAACAACCATAAGTCCTAGACCCATGATGTATAAATCATTTTGTAGGTCTTGGCCTGCCAAGAAACAACTTTTTTTCATTTCGCGATCTGACCTCTCAGGGCCGTAAAATGGGCCTTAGTACCGTTTTTTTACTATATAAGCTATATTAATAAAGGAGCGCTATATCTCAGCAACTATAAGTCCTAGACCCATGATGTATATATCATTTTGTAGGTCTTGGCCTGCCATGTGTACATCAAAAGTTCATTTCGCGATAGGACCTCTGAGGGCCGGGCTTCAGGGCTCCTAAGGGGCTTATATATTATATATACACCTTGTACGTTCAATAACCCGTTCATTTGGTGCGAAATACTGCAGCACGTAGTTTCACCAAGATTTATTAAGAAACTCATCAAATGAAATAGTAAGATTGTGTTCTGAGTTTAATTGAAAGTATCAGAGCTATGCAACAATTGACGGAGTTTTCGGACGATTAAATGACTATAATTTAGAATGTTTTCAATTATGAGTCCTATTTCAGTAACCACAAACCACTTGTAGTTAGATTTAAGAGACAATAATTTTTTTTCAAATATAAAGAAACGTCTTTATATTTTTTTTTTTACAAATATATGCATTACACAATTGAATTTATAAACATTTCCAAAATTTACAAATATTTACTGAAAGCTAACAAACGTACTGATACATAACACGAAAATGCGCTAACACGTTCTGTGTCCAGAATGGAACAGGCTTAATTGCTTGTTTAAATATAACTTGTGCGCCTAAGGACAAGGAACAAATAACAAAAGGAATCAATGGCTTGATAAATATATATTTTTTTTAAAATATTACATTTGCACGACATGGGGGCCTATAAGCTAAAATGTCTTGCATTTGCAACCCTTCCGTAAAAAGGGAAAAAAAAACATACAAATGAAAATATAAAAATCGTTCATAAGATGTGTTGGTCCAATATACCCCCTCCATCCCCCGGTTTTATTTTTACTATACAGATAAACAACCGTTTAATGTATTGACATACATAGAGGTAGATTAATAATCATGCACACATAGAATATCGATCGCCTGATTATCAATTTAAATTTTTGTTTTGCCGGCGACTCACCTACCATTAGACTGTGACCCCCCTGCCACCCACCCCCCACCCCCATCGGGGCCTCCAGCCACATTTTTGAGTTGTTAAGAGATAACAGACATATATTCTTACTGGAATAAGATGAACTAAATATGTAAAAGCGCACAGCTTTGTAACGTGGGCCTCTTTATCATACTTTATGGGAGTTACGTTAAAGGGGTGGGGTGGGGTGGGGGGAGGGGTTGTGGGGTTGTATACAAATAAAGCCAGAGTTATTGCTGCTTTAACATTGTTTCTAAAAATAATACTGAGGAAGTGCAAAGGAATTAAAAAAAAATATATGAAATATTCTGTGATAATATTGTACTGTGAGCTGTAGAAAAAAAAAAAAGGAAGATTTGAGAGAAATCGATAACTTTTTGGACGGACTCAAGAGGTGACGGATAGTAAGGATTAAAAAAAAGTGATTACGTCATCATCGTTTTATTTTATTTTTTTAAATTATCTACAGATATGAACTTTGACCTAAATGTCTCCGTCTAAAGACAGAATCAATCAGCAAACACGCGTGCCATTATCTCCAAGGCTATTGACAGACACAACCAATGGCCGAAATATTTGTTATTTGCACGAATGCTTTTTTTTTAAAAATAAATCTGCAGATTGCAGATACAAACAGTACAAACAGTAACTGGTGGTTTATAGACCCTTATTAAACTAGATCTTCTGTCTATAGAGATACTATTTCTTACAACCTGCTCCTACTGGGATCTGTTTCAAGAAACAATCGATTATAATTCAGCATTCTCAAGTATCTGATAGACAATTATTCACCGAATATCAACCTCTGTATAAATGCACTAGCATCTTCTGGATTAAGATACAATTATCTGCCAAGTTCCCTCCCCCTGTGTAAAGATATAATCATTTATTTAACTACGGTATATATCTCTCTCTTCTGCGTTAAAGGTACAACGTGATATAAGACCACTTTACTTCGCATAGTGATTAAATTCCCCCCCCTCCTCCTCCCGGGCCGCCCATATGAGTGGCCGCATCTATATCCATCTACTGAAACAGTCGTTTAAGTGATTATTATTAATCACTATATATATATATATATATATATATATATATATATATATATATTACAATGGCAAATATTTGGTTCAGTCCAACAGTGCTTGATTATTCTTCTATGCTATGACGGAATGAACGCAACGCACTAGCCGCGACAAGACATCAGCTACTCAAACTATGATTAACAAAAAGTTACTCGCAGCAGACAAAGAGCAATAACAAAACAAAACATGACAATAACATACATACATTTACCTCATTTGGGGCTAGAAAAGTCCACTCTCTCGGCGAGTAGGCTCGAGCCGCCGTCCATCCCAAGACGAGAACTGGCAGAACCGCTAGAGTGAGCGAGAGAGAGAGAGAGAGAGAGAGAGAGAGAGAGAGAGACTTGAAACGGGAGCACGTTCCTCCCCGAGTAAATCACACGACCGAGTCCTAGACACACGGAAACACGCGAGGACTCGGATCAATAGAACACATAGGCACTACATAATCAATTCAGGAGAGCAGTTGTTATTGTTGATGTCGTTAAGTATATCGGAGACGATGGGGGGAAATCTAAAGAACGTGGAAATATTTTTTTTTAAAAGATGTATAATATTTACGTGTATTGTTGAAGAGAGCGCTAACGTGGACAGTTTCACCCGAACACAAACATTTTTTTTTCTTCTTTGCAATGAATTATTTCACAACACGTATTCCATTTTTGCCCTTGGCCAGAGCTTCAAGCGCATGTGTGTATAATAATTCTGCACGAGTAGATGTGTTAGGGTGGAAGGGGGGATGAGGGACAGGGAGTTTCCTAGAACCGCGGCAGAATGACGCTGTTCATGGGCGCGCCACGGATGCCAGAGTTCAAGAAAGGGTTGGGGGTGCCCGCGATAATAAAAGTAAGATGGGTAAAAAAAAATGATGTTGACACACACACACACACAAGAGGAAGACGTGAGATGGGGGGGGGGGGGAGAGAAGAAGGATTAAAAGGGCGGGGCGCTCACAGAAAATCAATCACCTCCGCTTGTTGCTATGCGCGACTGCATTGCTAGCATGCCACCGGTAAGTCGGGGGGACTGCGGATTGGGTGGGAGAGGGCGGTTTGAGTTCTGGTGGCTAATCCGGGGGGCGGGCGGGCGGGGCGGGTTGTGAGAGGCGAAGGAGGAAAAACAAGCAGGTGAGAAGATAAAAAGAACCCAAGACTGCTTGACTTGAGCCACAGGACACTTACCCATTGTCACTTGTCCAGTAAATATATATTGCTTTTTAATATTTGAAAAAAAACGAGAAGAACTGCTTGTCACGTGATGCGATGAGGGAATGGAAGAGGTAATAACCCCGTGGTGCAAGAGATTGCTGAGTCAGCATACAGGAGTTGATGCGCGTCAGTCGATACCGTCAATCCCCTATTGAACAGTCTTAACGCAATTTTTCACCAAAGTTCCAAACGTCATCGGGGAAACCCGATCATTTCTCTCCCTCTCCACCCCCCACCCCCCAAATCCACCTATGGACGCCAAATCTCGATGATGTCGGCAGGCTATCCCAATGAAGTGCCCCCCTTTTTTTCAGCCTACATCGTCAAAGCATAATCGAACGTCATGATGGAGGTAGAAACAGCACTGGTTTTTTTTACCCCCTTGACCCATCAGGAGAGCCCATTCTCAAAAAAAAAAAAACATATCAGAAAAAGGGCTGAGCAGAATCATGATGCGCGCAAATCACGAAAGTGAGCTCAAAGAGAAAGTACCAGAGTGAGCAACACCCGCGCAATGGGGTGTTCACAATAAAGGCGGGAAACGGGACAGAAATAATTTTGAATGCTTTTTACTACGGTTGTTCTAAACGATTGTCGGGTGTTCCTGCATGCGCGTGTACACAAGAGCAGCGACAGGCTATTGTGGCGCCCTGTGCGAGTTTTTAGCGCCCTCCTCCCCTCAACACTGAAAATAGCAAACAAAATTTCACGGCGCCCCGTGCGGACGCACAATCCCACAACCCACAGTGCCCTTCTTTCGCTACTGCCTGTACATTGCATTACCTACAATAAGAGATAATTTAAAATATGTTAAGTAAAAAGTAAAAACTATGACTAGAAATGTACCATGAAACAAAAACAAAAATAAGCAAACACTTGGAGGGAAAGCAGCAACAACAACAACAACAACACATATAAAAACAAGCAATTAAGCCTGTTCCATTCTGGACACAAGACGTGTTAGCGCATTTTCATGTTATCTTTCAGTAAATATTTGTAAATTTTGGAAATGTTTATAAATTCAATTGTGTAATGCATATATCTGAAAAAAGATATTAAAAGGACAAGTAAGTCATGTTGAATAACTGATACAAAAATAAATAATGATTACGCCCCTTTGATTAGCTTTTATTATTTATATATAAAATATAAGCAAAACGGTACATAACAAACTCTTATATTTTGGCCCTGAGAGGTCAAATCGCGAAATGGACTTTTGATGTACACTTGGCAGGCCAAGACCTACACAATGATATATACATCATGGGTCTAGGACTTATGGTTGCTGAGATATAGGGCGGTCCATTATTAATATAGCTTATATAGTAAAAAACGGTACTTTATAAGGCCCCTTTTACGGCCCTGAGAGGTCAGATCGCGAAATGGAAAAAAAGTCATTTCTTGGAAGGCCAAGACCTACAAAATGATATATACATCATGGGTCTAGGACTTATGGTTGTTGAGATCTAGGGTGATGACAGACAGACAGACAGACAGACAGAAAAAAAGGGAACAATAGAGCATTTTTTTCGAAAATGCTCTAAAAATACGCAGACGCCAGCGGGCATGAAATGGGTCTTACAGACTCTCGCCAAGCCAATCATTCCAATTTGATGAGTCACGTGTAGCATCGTTGTTTCAAATCTTTTGTCAAATCATTAAGAAAAAAAAAATCAAAACGTTGTTTGTTTTGTTTTTTGACGCGACAATTTCACAAACCACAGACTGTCGGTTTCTGTCTCATCTGACCAAACTAAAAAAAGGCAAGCCAAACTAAGAAAAAGAAATAAAATCAAATCTGGCCAACAATGAAAGCTTGCTTGTTTAGCAGCATATTGTTTAATGGAACAAGATATTTAAAACGAAAAAAAAAACTATAAATATATAAAAACATTGATGAGGAAGGGAGAGGTTCGGTAGCTGAGACCATGTCGTGTGGGGGCTGGTCGGAGTGGGGGTGAAAATTCGATTACGAAATGCCAAAGAGCCATATCAGTCCTATGGGGATATCCCGCTATTTTAGAAACCCACCGGGAGATGACGTGAAGAGCCGTGCATTAAAAAGTAAAGTGAAACAGGAACTGTAAAAAAAAAATAACGAGATTAGGTGTTTAAAAAAAAAAAATAAAAGTAAATCCATGCAATCTAAAAATACAAATCAGAACAGGCACACAAACAGCACGGACACACACAGATACTTGAGTAGTTTCTTGAATGAACTCGAGTCATTATTACACGCCATTGAAGAGAGAAAAAAAAAGATGTGCTCCAAATGTTCCGTGAACCGCGAAGTAAAAAAAAAGTAAACAATCCGCGAAGTACGCCATAGTTCAACTGAATTTTGAAGTCCATTTAAAAAAAATAATAATTATAAAACAGGCATGTCTACCGCGGGTAAATAGATTTACTTGTAAGCGACAGCATCACCAGAATAACTACGTCAAATGAATGTTGTCTTTTAATGTTTTTTTTTTATTACTTACAATTGTATCATTCGGCCACGTTCTTTCTTATAATAATAAATTAAAAAAACAAAAACACCCACGAAGGTTCTAATGAGGTTCAGGATGTAAAACGACAATCGTTACTTTAGTTCTAATAAGGTTCAGGATGTAAAACGACAATCGTTACTTTAGTTCTAATGAGGTTCAGGATGTAAAACGACAATCGTTACTTTAGTTCTAATGAGGTTCAGGATGTAAAACTACTATTATTGCTTTTGTTTACGTGTAACATATTTTTTTTTCGATAATCGATAATATCATTAGATAAGAGAATGGGAGAAAACAGACTTGGGATAATCGATAACATCATTAGATAAGAGAATGGGAGAAAACAGACTTGGGAAAGTGGTAAAGCCAAGAGATTCAATAATTTTGAATATAAACCACAAGAGACCAAGATTATTTTAAAAAGCAAAGGGGGGAGGGGGAGAGAGGGAGAAAGAGAGAGAGGGGGAAGAGGGAGAGAGAGAGAGAGAGAAATAGAGAGCAAAGTATTGGCAGCCATGCTTACTGGCCGTGGAAGAAAAAAGTTTGCCAAATTTATGGCCCCGTGTTGTGAAAAACAAACCAAATCAACTTCCTCATATATATTTTTGTTCCCTGCCTTCTCCCCCCCCCCCCCGATCTTATTCCTGCTTGCGCTTGCAGTACATTCATCTCGGGGGGAAATATTACTTGCAGTGACGCTGGGCGTCGCTAACAACCATTTTTAGTCTACTTGCCCCTCCTCCCCCCCCCGGTTCCACTTCATCCATTCTATGCTGCCGCCCGACCCCCCCCCCTTCCCCTCCTCCTCACCCGACGGGTTAGACGCGCTAATTAAGACAGAGTAGGAAAACTGTGAAGACGTGACAGGCTCACCACTCACCTCTGGTTCTGGCACTCGGTCACTGCCAGGTCCTGGTGCTGCTGGAGCTCGACGACGGAGCTCTTCATGTAGAACTGGGACTTGCTGGCTGCCAGGAGCTCCACGGCACTCTTGCGATTCTGAACTGCAGGATGAAAGACGACAATCGTTAGTTTAGTTTTTTAATGAGGTGCAGGATGTAAGACGACAATCGTTACTTTAGTTCTAATGAGGTTCAGGATGTAAAACGACAATCGTTAGTTTAGTTTTTAATGAGGTGCAGGATGTAAAACGACAATCGTTAGTTTAGTTTTTAATGAGGTGCAGGATGTAAAACGACAATCGTTAGTTTAGTTTTTTAATGAGGTGCAGGATGTAAAACGACAATCGTTAGTTTAGTTTTTAATGAGGGCAGGATGTAAAACGACAATCGTTAGTTTAGTTTTTAATGAGGTTCAGGATGTAAAACGACAATCATTAGTTTTTAATGAGGTTCAGGATGTAAAACGACAATCGTTACTTTAGTTCTAATGAGGTTCAGGATGTAAAACGACAATCGTTAGTTTAGTTTTTAATGAGATTCAGGATGTAAAACGACAATCGTTAGTTTAGTTTTTAATGAGGTGCAGGATGTAAAACGACAATCATTACTTTAGTTCTAATGAGGTTCAGGATGTAAAACGACAATCGTTAGTTTAGTTTTTTTAATGAGGTGCAGGATGTAAAACGACAATCGTTAGTTTAGTTTTTTTAATGAGGTGCAGGATGTAAAACGACAGTCGTTAGTTTAGTTTTTAATGAGGTTCAGGATGTAAAACGACAATCGTTAGTTTAGTTTTTAATGAGGTTCAGGATGTAAGACGACAATCGTTAGTTTAGTTTTTAATGAGGTTCAGGGTGTAAAACGACAATCGTTAGTTTAGTTTTTAATGAGGTGCAGGATGTAAAACGACAATCGTTACTTTAGTTCTAATGAGGTTCAGGATGTAAAACGACAATCGTTAGTTTAGTTTTTAATGAGGTTCAGGATGTAAAACGACAATCGTTAGTTTAGTTTTTAATGAGGTTCAGGATGTAAAACGACAATCGTTAGTTTAGTTTTTAATGAGGTTCAGGATGTAAAACGACAATCGTTAGTTTAGTTTTTAATGAGGTGCAGGATGTAAAACGACAATCGTTACTTTAGTTCTAATGAGGTTCAGGATGTAAAACGACAATCGTTAGTTTAGTATTTAATGAGGTTCAGGATGTAAAACGACAATCGTTAGTTTAGTTTTTAATGAGGTGCAGGATGTAAAACGACAATCGTTACTTTAGTTCTAATGAGGTTCAGGATGTAAAACGACAATCGTTAGTTTAGTATTTAATGAGGTTCAGGATGTAAAACGACAATCGTTAGTTTAGTTTTTAATGAGGTGCAGGATGTAAAACGACAATCGTTACTTTAGTTCTAATGAGGTTCAGGATGTAAAACGACAATCGTTAGTTTAGTTTTTAATGAGGTTCAGGATGTAAAACGACAATCGTTACTTTAGTTCTAATGAGGTTCAGGATGTAAAACGACAATCGTTAGTTTAGTTCTAATGAGGTTCAGGATGTAAAACGACAATCGTTAGTTTAGTTTTTAATGAGGTTCAGGATGTAAAACGACAATCGTTAGTTTAGTTTTTAATGAGGTTCAGGATGTAAAATGACAATTGTTAGTTTAGTTTTTAATGAGGTTCAGGATGTAAAACGACAATCGTTAGTTTAGTTTTTAATGAGGTTCAGGATGTAAAACGACAATCGTTAGTTTAGTTTTTAATGAGGTGCAGGATGTAAAACGACAATCGTTAGTTTAGTTTTTAATGAGGTTCAGGATGTAAAACGACAATCGTTACTTTAGTTCTAATGAGGTTCAGGATGTAAAACGACAATCGTTAGTTTAGTTTTTAATGAGGTTCAGGATGTAAAACGACAATCGTTACTTTAGTTCTAATAAGGTTCAGGATGTAAAACGACAATCGTTACTTTAGTTCTAATGAGGTTCAGGATGTAAAACGACAATCGTTACTTTAGTTCTAATGAGGTTCAGGATGTAAAACTACTATTATTGCTTTTGTTTACGTGTAACATATTTTTTTTTCTTTTGTGTGTGTGTGTGTGTTTAACATTAAGTTAAAGTATATGGTGTACGTTTTTTAACACTGCTACTTAAAAAAATGTCACAATAAAAAAAGGATTTCGTAACAATGAAGTAATTTATTAGTAGGATGGTACTTATCAATACAGCGAATGACACACACTAGTTATAAAAAACTGCAATGTTTTTATTGTATTATTTAAATATTGCTATATCTGTGTGCTGTAAATACCGCCATATCTGTGTGCTGTAAATACCGCCATATCTGTGTGTTGTAAATACCGCTGCTTTAATACAAATACAGTGTACTGTTGAAGTACAATACCACACGTTAACTACAAATACTAAAATAGAGACACCTCCAAGCTGTTTATAATCATATACATATAGAAAGGAACCATATTTTTTGTTACAAATTTGAATACCACTTGGCACATTGAAAATGTTCATGCGCCATGTTACGGCGCTGAATGGAAACTCAGCCACGAGTGTGACTGCTGCACAGCCGCCATTATTACACGTATTACACTCACTATTACACTTATTACACTCACTATTACACGTATTACACTCACTATTACACTTATTACACTCACTATTACACAGCTGAGAATGCGACAACCATGCGGCAACCACAGGGCCACATAAGGGCAACACCAGGACGACCGTAACACGACAGGGGGTTCTTTCATATGGGGGCGACATCTACGGGTATCGAGTCCTAGGGGACATGCGCCAATCACACACGGTCAATGTGTTCTCGTTATGCATGCATTATAGTGGACAAAATAAAAAAAAACTGGCAGTAATTTCTCCTGTATACGAAACAATATGAAGATGTTGGGGGGGGGGGGGGGGGGAGAAAACCTGAATGTTACTAATATCACTCCCCGAGATGGGATATATAAAAATCTGCCCAGCTGACAGATTGTATCCAACAAACAGTGCTGACACAAAATTCAACTCACGGATCGATGCGCATACTGCAGAGCCGGTTTTTTTGTTTTCCTTTTTGGTTTAGCGTTCTCCCCCTGGCATTGGGAACCAATCAGCGCTTGTTGGTCAAATGCAGGTAACGATAAGTCGATATGGTAATATGGAACATATGTCAAGTATTGTTGTGGGGAGCCGGGGAGGGGGGAGGGAAGGGACCGGAGTTGGGAGGGAGGGAAGGACGGGGAGGTTCAACCAAACTAATGACTGCCTGGCACACACACATACACACACACACAACAAAGAACTGTGATGGACAATATAACATATGTAAATATAAAAATGCATACCATGCAGTGGCGTTAATAGGGGGGGGGCCCAAGGCGAAACCTACTTTGCCAGCAGTTTGGATGTGGGGGGGGGAGATTTTAACATTTCTAAAAAGGTCCGCCCATGACAATAACATTAACAACGGTTGCTATACTATATGGGTTAGGGATATTTAATTCTAGCTCAGGATATTTATAGAAATGTACAGATATATCAACCGGACAGGTATAGAAGCTCAAGCTCATATTATTCTACTTGTTGTCAGGAACTAACCGATCTGTCTACCATCACTCACATCCCCCTCCTCCCCGTCGCCCGTTCCCACCATAATTAAAAAAATGGTTCAAACACACAGCGCCATACGGACAACATCATTGGCCTTCGGGTATAAATTTTAAGTGATGGAGCCCGCACAGTAATCAGTCAAAAAAGATTGAGTTATAAGTAGCCCAACAACATGTAGACCGATTTCCCCCACCCCACCCCTTTTCACTCAACAGGAATCCAAGTCAAAGAGTTGGTAATAAGACGGCTTATATACACAGATAGCAGTATCAGTGAACCCGACTCGAATCAATATCTGTATCATTCTGAGCCATATATGGGGGGAAAACTGCAGCCCGCGGACCAAGTACGTTCCGTTGGGTTGTTTGATCCGGCCCGCCCTTCTGCTCGTTCACATCAATGACCGTTACAATGAATGTAGCATTAATTGGAATGTAGTATTAATTGTAATATTAATTGGAATGTTATATAAATTGGAATGTACTATTAACTGGAATGTAATATTAACTGGGATATAACATTAATTGGAATGTAATATTAATTGGAATGTAGTATTAATTGGAAAGTAGTATTAATTGGAATGTAATACTGATTTGAATGTAGTATTAATTGTAATGTAGTTTTAACTGGAATATAATATTAATTGGAATGTAATATTTAATTGGAATGTAATTCATATTAGTTCACACATGGATACCCCCCCCCCCCCCCACCTATCAGCTCGTGGTTCGGCCCTTCTGACAAATTTAAGAACCCATTGTGGCCCGCGGTTTAAAAAAAAACAAACAAACAAGCGTGCCCACCTCCCAATTTTTAAACACACACCAAAGCCTGGAAGTAAACCCGCATACGTTGGGTCTACTCCTTAACACCAATCCAAAGCTAAAACACCCGTACACCAGTTACAGCTGTTCTTTGTTTTTTGTAAGTAAAAATGTTAGTCTATATTTCATTGAAACTGTTACGGATTCATTCAAAATACTCTATAAATGTCGCTGGCTTTTCACACATATTGTCACGTAAACAGATACGTCAACACTTATTGATGTGTGGAAAGAATTAAAATAAACTTGATTATAAGTACCTTGATAAGTACCATCTATATATAATAAATTACTTCATTGTTACGAAATCCTGGGTTTTATTGTGACTACTCGTGACTGCACGACTCTATCACTAAACTCTGAACCTACCACTAAGTTAAACTAAGCTCGTCCGTTTCTCTGGACTACTGGTCACTGAATGAGTTGGGAGGGGAGTAGGAGGAGGGGAGTAGGAGGAGGGGCGTTTCCTTCAATAACAAAACTACCCCCCCCATATCATGTCCCCCACCTCATCCCCCACCCCCTCTAGATCTGTGGTCAGCAGAGCGCAGATCTAGAGGCGGTGGGGATGGGGGGGGGTGGTAGATGTGGCATTGAAGGGGGCTGCGATCTTCTTAACAGTAACTAGACAGCAAACATGACAACAAGTTTGGAAAAAAAACAAAAGGCAAGTGACAGGAGGGTGAGTAAGGAGTGAATCACAGCTCACACTAAGCCCTCCCGGGTAATCAATGTATCAGCCGCCACGCGCAGTGATCCCAGGGGATTGGCATTTCATTGACAGCGTGTATTATTCAGATTTTTGTTTTTCTATATTCACACTTTTTAATATTTTTCGCAGGGATGTTTACGGTTGGAGGGGAGGGGGGTGTCCAAATTATTACTTTCTTTCTCTCTGTTAACTAATAAAGTTTTATCTATATAGCACATGCGTATATAATTGACAGCTCCGTAGGAAAGTTTCTGGCAAATTAATGTTTTTTTTTTGTATATACATGGATTGAATACATTTGTAAAGGTTCAAAGGTTCAAGTACAGTTTTAAATGTTGATTAACAGGAAGGGGGTCCCCCCCCCTCTCCAACGAACGTAATCAGCCATCGTTTCCCCTACTGACGAAACAGATCTCTTTTAACAAGTGAGTCATAGCAGTTGACCTTTCACCTTCATTTACAGGGAGAAAGCATTGTTTTTTTTTTAATGAAGTGAACTGTTCGTTGCCTTATTTATGTTTTCCCTTTACTAATCCCGCTATTAGATTTATGTCATAGTTTCTGCTCATTTGACAGCGGTTTTTTTTTACAAAATAAGAGAGACAACTTCGAAAACATTGCTTGCTATAGAGTCAGTCGCAATAGCCTCCCTTATAATCCGTCTGATGTAAACAAGTCTTGGTTTATAATTAACAAAATTTTAGGTTATTTTTTTTTACACATTCAATGTAATGTTGAATTGGAAACATCTTATTGCAGTGGTTTTGATATTGTGAAGGGTCGGGAGCTGATTTTAAGTGGGTCGCCGAAAATGGTTATACATGTACTTGCTACATAAGTCACACTATCCTTAACCCAAGCCATACTAACATTAAAAGCCTGGGTGATTACAATCTACATAGCTAAATATGTCGTTACATCAGTTGATAAGTAGACATAAATAAATAAATGTAATAATCAGATTAGGCTTGAGAATTTACAGTTGGCTCAGAGATGGTTTTAATTATCTGGCCACTTTGTAGCGGAAGTGAAAATATTAGTTTTGACCAGACGATAGATTTTGGTAGAGACAAGCAGACGGACTTGATTCTTCATCTCGCATCATTTTTGTGCCATGTATGTATTCCATAAATAAGAATGAATAAATAAACAAATATATATATATATATATATACACACAACCAAGTCTACTCAGTGCTTTCTACATGTGATTCGTCTCATACATGTGTGGACACTTAATATAATTTAATATACACCCAAGTCAGTCAACAAGAAACTCCGAAGAGACAGAATTAAATATACACCTCCCAGTAGCAGAAGTAAAATATAAATTATATACATACAACAGTTCAACAAAAACTTAACCATGACAATAAATAAATAAATATCAAGATGGGCACACCCACGCGTATACCTTTACTCTTCTTAGTAAATGATAATTTATGTAAGTGCTTGTAGGATATAATGACTTTTGTTTTGTTTCATACTTTTTACTGCATTTTAATAAAAGTTGGGTTTTTTTTTATTTCCATATATTTGTTTTTCTATTATGAACGCATAAAATTAACATATAAAAAAAGCGAAACGCGCAATCAAAATTTTAATTATAAAAGTTAAAATATAAAATTATCAACCAATATAAAATATATTATTAAGTTACTTATGTCTTAATTTCTTGGAACAGCAAAATTGAAATGCAACTACTTGCCCCCCCCCCACTGGGACAATCACCCCTCCCCCTCCACACACACACACACAAAGCACTGCGGCCAATGCACCCATACAATGTTATGTAACAGGGGCCTGTTTATTGTCACTAACGCACACGGCCTCCGGTTTCAGGATCACTGACTTCAGCCGTGTCCTTGACCTTCAGAGGGCGTGCCCGGCCAGGCGTGACGTCCGAAAAGCAGACCGGGTTAACTTCTTGTGTCAGGGTGGGTTCACTTTAAATGACACAAGTCATCTGCTCGGGACGTGTCATGTGGTTAGAGACACCCTATAGGATAACGCTTATTAATGAATACAACAAAAAAAAAAAACAACAGATTAACAGCGCCGATTAGGGTTCCGGAAACCTTAGGACCGGCCTTGGTTGGGGCTCGGAAACCCAGTTAGAGTATCGATATCTTTTAAAGAGAGGAGAGGGGAAGGGGAGGGGGTGTCGTGTGCTTTCAAGATAATTTACGTCGCCTGGAGAAATAAAAACATAGGCGCTGGTATAAACACGTCTCGGCTATCAGGAAGTGAAACAGGAAACTTTAACAGAGTGACCCCCTTCCCCCTTCACGCTTCTATTACCCATGATCGCTTGAAACATGAGTACCGTCCATTTTTGTTTCATTTCTATTCTTTCAAAAAGTAAGCGAACACAAACAGAGCATATTTTTTTACTATAATAAAACTGAAGAAATTTTGTGTCGCATAGTAAGATCGAAATTCACTCCCTTGGGCGACAGTCAGGTTATTTTATTTATAATGCATATGCTTATTTTTTAATACAATATTTGCATATGTAACGTTATACCGTTTCATTATGATATGGATGTCTTATACGGTGACTTGGGCATGGATGACTTATAAGGTGACTTTGGCATGGATGACTTATACTGTGACTTTGCGAATCGAATAAATATTTTGAGAATATAGTATGTCATCAGTTTCTACAGTTATTGCCCCTGGTTTTTACTCTTTAATTTTTTGCATATCACATTAAGCGTGAGCATAGTAGCATGGCGACATCTGTGGTCATCCAGTTAAGAAAGTATGTCGCATAGCATGTTTGAAATTAAAACAAACTCCCTTTGAGAACCTATGACCCCCCCCTCCCCTCAGACAGTACCGCCGAGCACACCCTCGGCTGTGAAAGCGGAAGCTCAATCCAGTCCAACGTCTGTGCATTATGTCACGCCGTTTGTGACAGGGGCAATCAGTCATTGTGGCGCACGGCGAATACAGGAGTTGTCATTCTCTCGACCACTATCATCATTCGGTGTGATGTAGACATGTGTCCCTGTAAGAATTAGATGAAATCTCGTGAGATCACATACTGATGGAACGGTTTTTTTTTACAATGCACTTCTTTCATCCATAGCCGATAGTGCAATAGCAATGGAGGCACCACGGGATTGTATAGCGGGGGGGGGTGACTTTAACGTTGACCTGAAATATCCATTGGTCAGAACCGGAGATCGATCCAGGAACCATCTGGTCGACAGTGTAGCGCTTTACCACACGACCATAAGTCCTCCACTGCGCAAACATCCAAGCCAGATATCCAGCGATGGTAACCAGACATGCAGCCATGGTAACCAGACATGCGGCCATGGTAACCAGACATGCGGCCATGGTAACCAGATATGCGGCCATGGTAACCAGATATGCGGCCATGGTAACCAGATATGCGGCCATGGTAACCAGACATGCGGCCATGGTGACCAGATATCCAGCGATGGTAACCAGACATGCGGCCATGGTAACCAGATATGCGGCCATGGTGACCAGATATCCAGCGATGGTAACCAGACATGCGGCCATGGTAACCAGACATGCGGCCATGGTGACCAGATATCCAGCGATGGTAACCAGACATGCGGCCATGGTAACCAGATATCCAGCGATGGTAACCAGACATGCGGCCATGGTAACCAGACATGCGGCCATGGTAAAGGTGGGAATACACAGAGGCATAGTGACTGGGAGGGCGGCTGTGGTTCTAAGCAAACACACAAATAACACCAGGCATCCATGAAAAGACTTCTTATTTTTACTTGACACACCAGTACCGTCTTTCCCGTGCAATTACTGGAGCATCTGGAGTAGCCAAGTACTTCAAAAGAGATGGTGGGTGGGGATGTGAGTCGGCCTCGTTGCCGTCCCCCTCCCCTCTCTCTCTACATCAACTCACCCACCACCGTTGAAAGACGGATCACCAACGTAGGTCAAGGTTGTCGGGTGAGCGATTTTCCACCCAAGTCTAAAGCTATTTTATGACCTGACTAGTTTTGGTTGTTTTTTTTTTTTGGTCTTGGATGAAATTTCACAAACGTTTTTTTTTTTCATCCTTACGTTTCTAACTGAAAATGTACTCTAAACAATTGATTAAAGACAACAAGTGCACGCCCAGGTAAATCTATAAATTATTTATTACATCTTGCACCCATGGACTGAGGGACACGCCCCCCCCCCGTATCAAACTTTTACCAAGACAGACACAAAGGCCTTCATTTACATTTAAATTTAAAAAAGAGATTTATCCTTAAAAATAAAATATCTGATGTCCGTAAAGAACTATTTGACTATCTTTCTATCTATCTACATATATATATATATATATATATATATATATATATATATATATATATATAAGGAGCTATGGTGTGGTGGGGCTGGGTGAGAGGTCGTAAAGATATATATATATATATGTGTGTGAGTATATCAATAAATCCAGTAGGCAGCCCGGTCAACCTCATAACACGTCAACAACACGCTGTGTAAACAGATCCACATCCACATTGAGGACGTCAAGAAACATTTGTTGTAACATGTGGGCATTATTGTGTTTCTCTAGCGCTGCAATCCATTCTATTTATAGCGACAGAGCAACAACAACAAAAATGACTAACGCAACTATATAACAATGTCTTGGGCTGGGCCCGGAGGTGGGGGGGGAGATCGTCGTCCAGACATGTTATAGGTCATCATATCGAACAGCCGTTACACATGCCGCTAGATAAAAAAAAAACAATTCGAAGGGCAATAATTCATCAATAATGATATCGACAAGAATTGTCTCCCTTTATGTATGTCCGTGTACGAAAGTAGATTCAGAAACACACACAACTCGTTGCACACCCAACACACACCCCTCATTCACGAAAAATAAATAAATTCGTAAGATGACATCTTTTATTTCCCTGTTACATGTTGTCAACAGAGTTCCATGAACCGTGACGAATGACATGTAAGACAAGGCCGTGTGTGTGTGTGTGCGTGTGTTTGTCCTGGAACGCGTGCTCCGCACAATTACACATCTGTTGTCGGCGCAACACGGTGCATACACCGTTGACTCGATCCAGTGTACCACCAGCTTGATGATACATGTTCCTGGCACTGGCGCAGAACAAAACCAAAACAAAACAAAAAATGGGGGGGGGGGGGGGGGGGGATAAGGGAAATATTATCCCTAGGTGCTTATCGTTTAATTATTACTTCCGACCTTATCAATAATCAATCGTGTAGTTAGGTAATAGTGAATACTGCGTGGACTTTTCACGAGAATTATATTTTGTTAATCTGCACTGCAACGGGAAAGCAGGATAAAAAACAAAAACAACAGAGACTTCACTTCATGTGGAAATAAATGCACACACTCTAATTGCACCAATGTTTAACTTTTTAAAAAAAAATAGAAATGAATATATCACATGTTTATCAGAAAAAAATCAAGGGCCGGTGGGGCGGGAGGGGGGAGGTATACTAATGGTGGCCAAATGCGGCCCTTAGCTGAGTTTGGTCTCAGTGAGACGGTTACTTGTGTTACTAAAACTAAGTATAGCCATGCTTTTTAAAGTATCATTTTATAACTGACCTCATACGTGGCCATCCCTGCCCTAAGTCCGGCCACCCCGGCCCTAAATGCGGCCACCCCTAAGTCCAGCCTCACCATCCCCAAATGCTGCCACCCCAGCCCTAAGTCCAGCCACCCCTGTCCAAAATGATCTAAGTGAATGACTTAGTTGTCCTCACCTCTCCTATATATCTCGACCTAAACATGACGATGACATGTGGCGCCCTCGCTCAGGTCGGTAATGATCAATTAGGGAGATGGGAGGGTAGGGAGGAGGGACAGGGGACCTGCTCACACAGGGATGTCATCTGAAGTGACATCCAAAATGGGTAGTAATAATGTGTTATGGTCACTCAGGGATTGTACATTTATGACACTGTGGCAAGTAAAAATGCAGATATGAACTATGACTTCAGTGCAGCTCCCATTACACCAGTTGTTTGTGTTGTTTTTTTGTTTTTGTTTTTGTTTAATTACATCAATTCCATTTTTTACAACATCTTTAAATACATAATCGTCTAACCGGTGTGTCTCCCACAGGTAGTTTTCATATCCTGCGATGTATGGTTGTATTTCATATGTTATGTCTGTTCATAGTTCATGGCAATAAAGGCCACATGTTCTTCTTTCCTATTGCAGTATTTCGTATATTTCTTTGTTACCCCTTCTGTCGCATTTCGTTCAGCCAGCTTCAGCAGGCTTTTCCAATAGTCTTTTTAAAATTGCTTATGTTGTGGCTCTAGTCACTGTGGCAACCTATGACCTCGGGCTATCGTTGGATTTTTTTTTACGAACAAGAGTGCTAATGACATTTATTTGAATGCTCCATTAAAATATTAGTTGAATTGAGTGGCAGAATTTATGTCAGTTAACGTCCCCTGGCAAAGAAGAAAATATGCGCTACTTTTAAAAAAAAAAAAGAAAGAGAAAATATGTTTGCAAGTGTAAGGTTGTTTTACGGGGGGGGGGGGGGGCTCTAGCCAAGTAGGGGCACAGTAAGTGCACATTGTGCACCTGCCAATAGATCTGCCTATGTTGTCGTAAAAATAAATAACAAAAAAAAAAAAATTAAGCCCACTCAAGATATGAAAAAGGTCTTTACTCACCAAACAAACTCCTGTTGGTCAGTGTCTTCAGGTAAGCCGGACCCTTGTGCAGCAATCTATCCGGCTGCTTGCCCATTGTGCACGATGTCACCAGGAGAGACATGGCGCCCGTTCACTGTATCGATGGACAAAAACAGCAACAGCTACATCCACAGAATATCATCACTTCAAGTCATTAGTCAAATCACTCCACAGTTGAAGACATTGGCCAATAGGTCCAGCAAAAACATGGTCGGGGGAAGGGGGGGGGGGGAGAGAAAGAATTGCTGATCTAACTTAAACTAATTTGATTTGTGTGTGTGTGGGTGTGTGTTAGGTTAATGTTTGGTGAAGTGTAAGCTTTCACCAGTCTTGCAAAACCTGGTCATGTGTCCATTCACAGAGATGACCATGGAGTTTTGCGTCTGTGTCTGTCCGTTAGTAGCACAATGGTTAGTAGCACAATGACCGGCCCTTTGCCCCCGTATAATTCTGTCGTGCGGGCTATTCAGAGTGGCCGTCGCCGTGTGTTGTGCAGAGGCGTCACCTCAGCATCCATTACCACAACGCTGGGTGGCAGCAGGCTCGCAACTGTTTACCCAGAATCTACACGAGAGGAGTCACTGGCCGCGATGAATGGCAGAAGGGGCGGCGACACGACACGGGGCCCCCTAACAGCATTGATGGACACACCTGGCACACCGTCTTCTGACGTTTAAACTCACCATCATCAACAACAGCAGACGAGAAGGCGCCGCAATCTGGTGAATGGTAAACAATTATGGTAAATAAATAACAACAAATTAACAAAGTAGAAAATTAATCAAATCATTTAATCCCTTGGGTCCTTTGCTGTCCTTATAATTTGAAAAGATCATTTAATTCTGAACCATAGTATTAAGCAAATATTGTTTATAAGTTCTAAGAGACACCCCTACGACAGGGGTGGCGAACCAAATGGCACGCGGGCCACAGTCGGCACGCAGAACCTCATCAGTCAGCACGGGACTAAAATATCGACTCCCTTTAATTTTAATAGCAGTGTTGGTACTTCGCAATAAACAGGTGTTCACCGCTGCTCTACGAGTTTCACAAACTGGGAGGGCCGCATTTCTAAAGACCAGGCCCGCCACAGGGAACGAAAATCTGGAGCACATATGAGGAGACATAAGCTGACATTTGCATGGGGACACTAAATATGACCCTTACCTAGGACACCCTACATCTATTTCTATTCTTTCATTTCAACACTACATCGTCTGCTCTTCGTCTGTCAAATTCACGAACCCATAGTGGCACTAGCGAGTAACAAAAAATTTGCCCACCCCTGGAATAGCCACTACATAATTTTTTACGAAATACATTTTTGCTGTGTCATTCTATGAGGTAAGAAACGGGATATGATGGCGAAAGGAATTGTTTCCAAAAGGGAGGGTAAAGTAGGAACAGCAGCTGTTAACATGAAACTTTAGAAGACTACACCATCAGGCAAGAAGGGAAAAAAAGAGAAAAAAGCTTTACATTGAGCGAGAAATACATCGTTATTGAAAAAACAGCTAATTAGCAGTAAAATACACACAATAAGATACTTTATACATTGTGATACCGAACTACTCTGACCGATCTCATCCACAAACAATAGCTCAGACAAGCAAATAATTGCTCAGACAGACAAACAATAGCTCAGACACACGAGCACACAAGTTATCTATTTGGTAACGAGAGTAAGAATTAAAAAAAAACAAGGTGACCATAGAAGTTCACGCCTCTGCCCTGCCCCCATCGCACACAAACATGCGGCATACGCAATGTTTACCTCACACATTAATCAATGCCTTACTAAACAGTAGCGTACTTATGGTATAAAACCGGAACAATATATACACACATTTAGTCCCGATGTAACTTTTACCGTGACACAAAGATTACACACTCTGTTGTTTACCCCGTGTAAACAATGTGTAGCCATAACTCTCCAATAACGAATCCAACACAGGCTATTGTCAGCAAGAACGGTAACTCTAAGACACACTAGTAATTTATCACTGAATAGCACATTTCATTATAGATATTTAAAGCATATGAAGTATCAACTTATTTATTTTACATATAAGCTTCAAAGAGTGAAGAGTTGACCATTTGGACAATATAACTCATTCAGAACAACAACAACAAAAAATTACTTAGAACTAAACAAAAAAGAGGGTAGAAAAAAGGAAAGAAACAAACCTAAATAAATTGAAGCAAATAATCACTTGACGTAAGGATCCGTTTAAACCCCTCCATCACTCGACGGTGAGAACGACACAAACAGCACAACACACGGACACACACACACACACACCTCGAGGCCAACAAACACGGCCCATCTGTGTACAACATGTATTAGCTACCGGATTACCGGCACATTTATACCACAGTGTCGCGGTTTCAACTGTGTCAACACAGCACAGAATCAACGCATTGATAGAGGGGAGATGCCCCGTACTAAAATAATTAAAAAAAAAAACAACCTGATAAACTCAAGAGCGACAGAGTGTGACAAGTAAACGATAGTATGAAGGAGCAACTAGATCACAGATATAAAAAAAACACGGAGAATAATATAAATATATGCCAAAATTAATTTAAAAAGAATCATCAAATTTCAAGACACCATGTCTTAAACTTTTTTGTAAAAAAATGTGGGGGGGGGGGGAAATGCGGGAATTCCCACAGCTCCCTTGAAGTTAATTACATTTAGAAAACAGTTCGATAGAAAGAAAAATTCTTCATTAAATTATGGGGGTGATGTAGTCTGCCCGGTCGCTGAAGTTCTGACTTTATTTTTTTTTAAAGTTAGGCAAAATTGAACTGACAGAGTTTCCGACAAGACCATGTTAATACACACGCTAATTTTCACACCGGAGGGGGGAGGGGGGCGCAGTAACCAAACAATCACAGACTACTTTAATCGTTTCACAACTTCCCATTTTACTCTTCATGTTCCATTCAATCTCATTTTGAACAATAATTAAAAGGGGAGGAGGGGGTAGGAGTACCCACCACCACCAACAACATCCACAAACCCTTTCGTTTCTTCCTGGCATTTAATTTATTGATAACCCAGATGGCCCCCCAATAGCGCTGCGGGCTACAGGGCCAGGTGGCATAGTTAGGTGGTCTACCTAATTCGTACACCAATTCTGGTACTCCGTGCGGTGGGGGTGGGGGTGAATAGCCAGGGCATTTGAAGGGACAAATGAAAATATTCTTTCAAATTACAATGCAAACTTTAAAAAAAAAACAAAAAAAAAAAAGATGAAACATTCCACACAAACGGGAAATTAAAAACTTAATGAAAAAAAGAAAAAGAAATAACACTAATATTAGTGTTACAAATGAAAATACTTTTACTAGTAGAGTGTGAACTTTAAAAAAAACAAAAAACCACTCAAAATTTACATGAAATAGGAAAGTAACAACTTTCTCAAATATTTTTTTCTTAAATAAAGCAGAAATAAAACTAATATTCAGGTAAATTTTGATAAATGCTCGGTGTCCGTTACCTTAATTCCAACATCGCCAACAGTTGACCTGGTCAGTCCAGACATGAACAAGACAGTGTGTGTGCTTTTTTTTTTAGTTCATACACTCTTGACCTGTCACATATAAATCCAACACAGATTTACACTCTGTTGTTTCCAGCCAACATTGAACGTCCTTTTTAAAACATGGCCAGCTAGATAGTCTTGAATTGCTTCAAAATAATATTAAACGAAATAATACTAAAAAAAAAAATATAAAAGAGCGCTACACACGTACAGTCATGTATTTGAAAACTTGAAACGGAAGATAACAAATGATCCAATCCAACTGATATTATCAGATAATTCTGGTTGTAACGAAGAGATGACAAATTGCCTGCAAGCACATGGTCTTCAGTTGGAGGAAACAACACATGACTATAAGATTAAGACAATATTCCAGCCAATAGTTCGTCTCTTTAAAGTTCTTTACTGCCTCTATCAGCATCATAAGATAGTTTATATTTTTTTTAAAGGCGAAGATCTAGACCCCACTGCTCACGCTGTTAGACTTTCATAAACAAGTCTTTTTTTATGGAGGGGGGGGGGAGGGGTGATGTGTGGGAAGTGGTTTGTGTGATCAGGTCGGGGGAGGGGAGGGTGGAGAGCAGGGCGTGAGAAACATGCAACTTTTAAGACTAAAGTCGTTGTTGATTGGACGGAAGGTAGTTTACACCACCACCCCCGTCCGACTTCCTGTAAGAAAAAAAAAAATCAAGGAAATAGACGGAACAAAAAAAAATCACGGAAATTAGATTTAAAAGTGGAGAAAAAAAAATACGGTAAAAAGAGAGAAAAGAACATGGAATAATTTGATTGAACAAAGTAGCTTCAGTGTATGTGCTGAAGGCTGTGAGTAGGTCGGGGTTGGGTTGGGGGAAGGGAGGTATAAAGATATCAAAAAGCAAAGCTAAGGGGTGGAGAGGATCTGTTGGCACACGACATGTTGGTAAAGGGGAAATCAAAACGGGTCAAGGGGCAACAGTAAAGCAAAAGTGTAATCCTAACTAAGTGTCAAAACATGCACTTCCTAGTGTCCAGATGGGAAACAGTCACAATAGGAGAGAAGACACACACACACACACATGTTTAGCGTTGATCGGGACGTGTTTACATTGTGCAATCTCTAGTCTGCACTTTGCTGAGGAACAGAGTACACACCGCGCTGTCTGCAGTCCTACTAGTTCTGTGAGATCTGGTGTGAGCAAGTGTTCATCTTACCAGCACTCTCTGGGGTGGTCAAACGCCCTGGGAAATCAGTCCGATTCTAAGAGTGTGCATACGCCCAAACAAACAAACAAACATACATACATGCATACATACTAACTCAAAGTGCTTACCATGAACAACTTCAAGTAAATACTCACAAAAAAAAAGCTTTCAATTCAATAAATAAACAAAATCTAACTTCAGGGCCGCCGCAAAGGGAAGTCGCACCCGAACCCCTATGAGGGCCCAATGAGCCCTTGGGGGCCCTGTCACGTTCGAAGGTGATATTTGTGTATTTAATTTGCTGCAGTGAAGCTGGGCACATGAGGGGCAAGGGACACAGAGGGGCCCAGTTTTCACAATTTGTCAGAGGCCCTAAATCGTTGGTTACTCGTAGACCCTGGATGCAGGGCCGGACTTACGATTGCGGGGCCCAGTTTAACGGAGGCCCCTCTTCTAATTTTTTTTTACAATAACAACTATTACTATTAATGCTAAATGTAAATTGCGGGGCCCCTGCTAGGCGCAGGACCCAATTCGGAGCAATTGGTCAGTTTGGCCTCAGGCCGACCCTGTCTGGATGAACAGACGATTTGGGAGGGACTGGATCATTAGAATGACGCAAACAAACACACCGAATTACTGAAGAGGACAAGACTTTAACAATTAATTTTACATGTAGGCCAGGGGTCGGCAACCTTTTGAGACGGAAGAGCCAAAAGTTATAATTTACAATTTTCCCAGTTTTTAAAGAGTCCCCCTAGAATTGCTGTTTCAATATTATGGTATTTGATTATGAATAGGTATATAAGATAATATTATTATTATTATTATTATATGCGCATGGAACTGGAAGGCCACAATTTGACATCGCAAGAGCCGCAACTTGAGATCTAAAGAACCGCATGCGGCTCGCGAGCCTTAGGTTGCCGACCCCTGATGTAGGCTTAACTGGTTAATTTGTTGTTGTTTTAAAGTAGGTTTTTATTTTATTTTTTTTATTCGGTTGATATAAAAAAAAAAGCTACAACGGAAAATGAAAGCGAAAGCCCACAAAATCTGATTGCTGACCACACGTAGTGTCGGGCTAAACCTCATCTATCTAACTAACTGCTCAAAAAACCTATTCACGTACTTGTTTTCAGCTAACGAACTCCCGACCCCCCCCCCACCCACTCCCCTCATTCAATCTCACGATGCTTAGCGAAACAGGTTGGAACCGAACTGGTCTCACGTGGTGAGGGAGATAATTGCTTCCTTAGAGACACCGCAGCGATGAGGCCAAACAAATGAATCACTATTTGAACTGGGAGTTAAACAGACGCAGCCGACGAATCACCAAGTAGCAATATATATATATAATTTAGATTTTAGTGCATTTTTTTTTAAAAGCATATTTTTTACGTTTTACTGTTTAGTTATGAAATAACTAAAGTTTGTATTGTTTTTGAAAACATTAATATAATAATTCACTTAGTAAGTCTATTAGTAGACTAAAAAAAAAGCTTAGTTTTTTCGCGCTCTCCTGCTACGATGCTAATGCAGAGTATTTATTTTTCAAATAATGATTTCATTAACATTCATAAACATTATTAAAAAGTTTTAACATTCATAAACATTACTCAAAAGTTATCAGCTTAGTAATTCTACCAGATTTTAATTCATGGAGTTGAAATTTTTTTAATCGAATATTGTCAAGTAGAATCTACAACTTTGAGTCTTCTCACTAAATTTACAAGTGGTCTACAAGTGAGTTACAAGATTTAAGGGCAAACAACCAGAAAGGGAAACGAATTAATTATTACAAAAAAAAATACAATCGAAACTATCAGTATTCTTGTATAACACTTCCAAAGAACAACTACCACCAAATGCCCCAAGTATTGTTCAAATTTAAAACATTACCGAAAAAGAGAAATAGGTCAGCCACTAGTGACTTTTTTTCAAAACAGTTAGTGCAATTTGTTCTGTGTTACTAGTTGGCTGTACAGAAGTGAGTCGCTGGACAACCTAAAATGACCAACAAAGAGGTGTGAAAACTACAAAAAACTTGGAACAAGTCACGAAACGATAAAGAAACAAAGAAAAAAGAGAGTAGCGCGGATAAATATTTGAGTCGTTACAACTTGCTTAAAAAAACATACACAACAACAAAGTGGTCGGACTGGCAGATGAATGAAATTCTACAGCACAGAAAGTGGCCAGGGTTGGTTTTATAAATCAATAGACGAGTGAATATTAACGAGAGGAAATCAATCAGTCAATATTATATGGCGCCAAACACGAGGAATCGGTTGTGCTACCAACGCCATTAGAGAGGGTGTATCTATTAATTAATGAAAAAATCTGCGAAACGTGTTGATATTGCATCGTCTTTCAACCTATCAGTTTTTTTTTCCCCAGAGGATGAACGTTGACATGCCTGTTTGTTACAATTCATGATTGACCGTTATTTATGAGATGAACCTTTCTCAAAAAGGCTGTAAAAAAAAAGTGCACATCGAATAAGGTAATGGGCCGTTATTTTTTTGTGGTCGATTCCCATTGGTCTGTGATTTCCAAAGTATGGTATGCGTATCCCTGGAGGGCACGCGAAGAGTTTGACGTGGAGTACGCGCATCAGCGAGTTGAGAACATCCGGGTAAACATGCCCGGCTGAAGGAAAAAACAATGACATGTGGGTGTAAAATTACAGGTACACAGGTATCGCGAAAATAAAAAAAAAATGTGTAGGTTAGGTAATATGTGTATTCAAAATTACAATCATCTTTCTCCATATGTTACACGTTTATAAAATTACGTGCAAGAGCAACTTAATTACATGTTTCAATGTTCAGTCACAGCTGCTGGTCTCGGGACAGCCTATTAAAAACGTTTATACCAATAGTGAATTTAAAACAATACATCAATTTACAGACAGGACGCGTGTTACTCATGCCATATATAGGCCTACCTGTATACGTGTTTACGTATAATAGGCACACAGAACGGCATAGACCAGGAATGGTGCATAGCGTGAGGACCGCTGGAGGTTCAGGTGTAATTTACCACTGCTGTGAGTCAGGTACCAATTTACCACGACTTGTAATAAAAAAAATAAAAAAAAAACAAAAGCCAAACACGGATCGATACATGAATTAACCACGTCACGTGACCGCCTGGTTTTTCCATCATCAATGTCTCATCTTGGACAAAACGTATTTTCCCCCCTACAGATCAATAGACAAACCAAGATAAAGGAACAATGACACATTTATTGTCCACCAGTTTGATGGAAGACATCAGGCTAATGGATGGCCCCAGATGGAGAACTGTACTCAATATTCCATTTTCTGCTCCGTCAAACCCGATACACGCACCTAGTGGTAAATCGACGAAATATAAAAAACAAAAAAAAAAAACCCAAAAAAAAAAACTTGACTACAAGTAAAAAAGTTCATAGCACTAAACAGAGCCGGCTTTTGATTTCTGGTGGGCTCTATGCTTATTCGTTAGTAATATTTGGGTGCCATATGCAAAAGTGCATGTCGGGACACTAAAATTAAGAGATTTGATGGGAATTAATACATGAAATGGGCCTCCAGTCGCACAGTTTGGTCCATCCACAGGAGCGGCGCTGGTAGTAAAAGAAGAAAAAATCCCGCTATGTGCAATCGCAAAGTCACAACAACAACAACAAAAGGTTGTACATTTACATCGGTTCAACGGTTCATTTCCTGATGTTTATTTATAGATTGATCAGCTCTGAGAATCGATCCTGAGACATCTGGCTTTTGTTTTTTGTTGGTAGGCGGATGAGTTTGGCACTAAAAACCACAGAGACAGTCGTAGGGCCACAATTTTAACAAAACGGAAAGAACGTTTCAGGTGCTGTTGGTTGGTTGTTTGGTTTTATTTTGTTTCCATTCAGAAATGAGTAAGTTCAGGAGCACCTGACAATCATTGGCCGTGACAACAAGAACAATATATATATACAGTGGATTCCGCTTAATTGGGACACCGCTTAATTGGGACAGCCGCTTATTTGGGACAAATCTCAAAGAAACAAAACCAAGAAGCCAATATATATATATATATATATATATATATTAAGCGGAATCGATATATATATATAAAGTTTGTAAGACGTAGAAGGGGGGGGGGCGCATTGTTAGATTGTGCTCACTAACAGCATTAGAAGTGTCACCAATACATATAAATGACATAACGACCACAAAAAATAAATCCGTAAGTCGTCCACCCCCGCCCCCATTCTACTGAGCTTTCAAGAAAAGCCAATGTGAACTTTTTTTTTAAACACTAGAAATATTAATTCTACACTACATTGTTGCATACAGTAGACAAAATGAAGCAATCGAAAATAACTAGTCGATTGAGTGCATTACAGCCTATACACAAAAACCGTTACACACAAAATAAATTGACTCAACACTATAAAATAACTACTAGGGAGCGACCGATATGCCTTTTTACCGATAGTCCGATACCGATATTTTCCCCCAGCATTTTTACCGATACCGATATTTTCTTTTTAGGGGCTGTCCATCGCTATTTATGTCAACAAATTTTTTGGCGATTTTTACCCCCCTCCCCCCCTCCCCCTTGTCAAACTTACAGAGACCCCCCTATAAAATTACGTCAACATTTGATTACCCCCCTAAAAAAAAAGGTGGCTTCCAAAATGTTTATGTGGCAAAATTAGTAGGAATATAGTTAGTTTAATTAAAATACTGAGTGTTAAGCGAGTGTGTAACACAGAACTAGAAACGCTGCTTAATTGTCCTATTTATTAAGTCAATTATATTAAATTTAAAAATGTAACATTGTTGACGTCAACTTTTCTTGACCTCCAACACTTGTCAACAATTGTCAAAAAATTTTCTGACCCCCCCCTATTTTGTTGACGTAATTAATGGACAGCCCCTTAACAACAACAATGCCAAACATCGCTTTTGTCGTGCTTAACATATGACGGGTATGTCAACCCATGTTCACATATTTTGTAACACTTTGCCCACGAGTACTCTTGTTTCACCCCCCTCCCCCCAAACTTCCCATCTAATCTGTACCGCACAGATGTTCACTAATTGTATCATTCAAGGTCATACATTAAATTAAGAAATGCCAATCCTATGGTTTCAAAGTCATATCTCTGATGACGTGACAATTTCCTGTGTACGGGTTTTTTTTTCCTTTTTTTAAATCTTGTCTGATCTGGTTATAAAATTGGGTTATTTACTGTTTTTTTCTGCAACTCTGTTGTGAAAAAAACCATGTAATCGGCAGCCAAAAAACGGCCGATCCGATATTTACCGATAGTGCCAATATCGGTCCGATACCGATCCGATTATCGGTCGCTCCCTAATAACTACACCAGAGATGAGCGGACAGCGGACGCGTCTGCTTGAAACGCAGATCCGCCGACTGACAGCGGACGCTTCGTATGGTTGAGTTGCGGACTCGCGGACTGACGCGGATCTTCTTTAGCGTTACCATAAAAAATTTCAAGTCATTTAAACAGCTAAATTTCAGCAATGCGGACGCGCGGACTAACTGCGGACCAATGTTGTAAGATTCTGCCTTGGACGCGGATCATTGATAGAAATCCGCGGACGGACGCGGACTCTAACCTTCAAGATCCGCACACCTCTGAACTACACCTAATCATACATGCAGTAAACCAGCCCAATAAAAAAACCCAACAAACTTAAAATCTCCCCCCCCCTTCCTTATTTCGATGGCTCTGCCCTCAAGGCCAGGCCACAATATTTGGTATTGTCTGGCAAAAAAAAAATAACATAGGTTACGGAATTATTAAAAACCCATACAAGTCTTTGAATATTGTGTGCTTTATTATTTTATTACACTTATTTTGATTACGTACTGCGGAAGCTGGGGGGGGACGACACATATTTTACCTGACCATCAGTAAAGTAACTTAACACCGCCCGCCCCTCCCCGGAGTCCAAAATCTAAAGCGGGTCATTTGGGACTCAAGCTTTCTAAGGTCTTAAAACTATTATTTTTTTTTTAAATCGTCGATGTCAAGCAATCGGAGTAGGGAGTTGGGGGGGGGGGGGGGTCTGTAAATATCACCAGAGCTGCTGCTTTAAAGGTTTCTGTCCGGACGGCTGTCGGCCTGTTTGTCCATTTCGCACAGGGCAAACAGGGAACTGAGGACATTATGTTGTTTTTTGTCATAAAACTGATCTGCCGGGAGAAATTATGAAAAGAAACACGAAACACAGCGGCTGACTTTATGCCCGCAACAATTTTTTTTTATGATCCTTATTATTATTTTGTTTTTTCGACAAAGGGAAAAAAAAAACTGACACATTTACACACTGCGCCCCTCGCCCGCCTCTTTGTTTTTGTTACGGCCACTGCGGACACTTAATGTTTTCACGCGCACCACAACCAAGTCGCCATTTACTCATAGGCGCTATGAGCTTTAGCCCACTGAATGTCATGTGTTTCCTTTACTAAGTCAATGAGCTATACAAATACGCTTGTAGATGTACAGGTTTATTTCATTGTTGCCAGGGGCTTTTGATAGAAACGTCCAGCGGTGTTCGAGGGGGCCCTAGGCAAAGATGTCTGTCGGAGCCCGACTAGCATCAGATATAATACGAATGCACAGATTGAGGTGCTCCGTTTGCAGGTGGGTGTTAAAAGGCTGCGGTCCAGTTTTCCAGTCCATAAGATCTGGTCTGAATGTTGAAGTATATGAGCTGACAATGAACCGATATGTTTATTGTTTTTGTTTTTTTTTTTAAAAAGGAAATGCGTGACATTTCAAACGCCACAACTAAACGAAAGAAAACAAAAACTGGACAGAATTATTCAGTGTTTTATGTAAGTAGGTGTAGACCAGCGATAGGTACAGTACATGGATCCTCAAGGCTGAGACTTTAAAAAAAAAAACAACAGCGTACAGTGTGACAGTTATTAACAAAGTGTCTGATGTTTTGATTATTAAGTGGCTCGCCAACAATTTGAGTTCATTACTTAATCGAAAAATCTATGCAAACAAAGTTTAACTATCTTTACAGGTGGGTCGCGAAAACCAAAAAAAAAAATGTCTCGAAAGGTCAAAGTTTACGCAGTCACAGCACTTAACTAATTATTAAGAAAAGTGCGGGAAGTCGTTGCTATTGGATAATGGAAGAATAAAGTAAGATTTTAAAAAAAATACATGATAAAATACTCTACTGCTGTTCAGAAGGCCAGGGGGTATTTGAAACAATAAATATACTGTGCGTTGGGTGGGGCATGAGCAGTGGAATCAGCCATTGCTGCCAACTTCAAGTGGAGGGCTGCCCCCCTAAACGTTTGATGGGGATCCACCAACAAGAGCTTAATGTGGGACCATCCTGAAACGATAATTTTTCCTGTCTGGTGCCCAAAATAGACACCCATCCCTTTCACCCACCCGTCTATCAACGCCAGTGGGCATACAACTACTGTTGACAGTTTTTAGGAAACATTTTATAAAAGATATTTGAAAGAATAAAAAAAACAGCTAAGGAACTAATAACGAAAAACACTTCATTTTGAAAAATGTGGAGTGTCCATCAGTGTTACTCTTCAGAGACAATGGATACACTGCCTTATATCTCTTAAAAACATAAACTGCCAACTAAAAATCAACAAAGAAATGTTGCAGCTCTATGTGTCTTGGCCCAGAAGAAAACAAACAACTAAAATCCCAGTACTTTTAGTTGTCTCACAATATGAACAGAAAAAAAAATCAAATAATCCTTTTGTTGTTTTTTAAAATTAAAATCAGATGTCTAACAATAAATTTCACGACCGACATCAAGTGGGGAAAAATTAGAGGAGCTAGTGGATAGAAAGCCATGTTGACATTATATTGGCCTTTATTTATGTAAATGGAGTATAAAATATCTAAACACTCTCCTTCATAATGTCAACCAGAGAAATGAAAACAAAACTAACCTTTGACCCTTAAATAAAATAAACTTACTGAAGGTTGCAGATGGTAGTGTTTTTATTTTAGATAATTGTTTTGACTCAGCTCTATATATAATTTAGACAACATTCTTTTCACAAAAAGCCCAAACTTTTAGAAAAATGTATGAAAAAAATAAATAAACAAACATTCTTTAATAAATCATATAAGTATTTATATCAAAGGTAATTAACTGAACAAAAAACAGTTTTTGACTCATAGAAAGATACAGGGTGGAAGGAAGGTTGCAGATGAATAAAATAATACGCAGTTGGGTAGGAATAAATCCTGAAATGATGCCTGCTAACACCGAAAAAACAAGGGCTCAGATGCAAATATATCAAGGTTTCTTTTTGTTGTTACCATTGCCATACTAAATTAGGCTACCTCCGACCAAATACATCCTGATAGGGTCAGGAAAAATACATAATAAAAGCCTCATAAATTTTTTTATTCAAATTTGTTTCTGCTATTGCTGTGACATATAGAGAAACAGAATTTTAATTTTGAATACAAATATTACCTAACCTTTAAATTACAAATTTTAGTTTTGTCACTAACACCCTGAAATACATCCTGCTGGGTCGCAACACATTCTTTGAGAACAACTGTCATGATGTAACCATTACAATTATTTTCAAAATCACGCCATAATTAAAGTAATATTAAAAGGAAAGTTGTCTGAGATGCATTTAGTTTATTTCATGTGTGTCAAGTGTATGATTTCGTTTGACATTTTTAAAAAGAAATTTCGTAAGAAAGTTGTACAATATTATGAACATGGCACAAGGACAGGTAAATGTATTTTTTGAAGGTGAAATTTGTAATACTATCCAATACACACAGAATTAGGTTACAAAAATAACTATTGTGTTACTGTGACATTATAGCATAGCTACTAAATAAATCCTTAAAAAAAAACACTGAATGGCTAATTTTTTTTTTAAATTATCAGGGTTAAAATATTTAAGCATTTTCAATCTGCATAAGATAATGTCAATTCATAAAATGTGACATACTTTATTTTAAACTCATAGAGAGGCATGGGCACTTAATTTGTAAATGTCACGTTTAGAGTTATGTCGAACTCTTAAACGGCTTATCCTAAGCGGAGACAGAGAAACTGAAGGGGATAGGGATTAAACAAAAACAGAAGTTTTAAGACAACTACAATGATTCTACCTGGGTTAGCACCCAGGTAAAAGAATAATATATAAATCACACATATGAATGGATTATTTTTATAAAATAATGAAAGTTAAGAAAGATAGTAGTTTATTCATAAAGTCAATATAATTAGTTTTAAATGAGTCCATTGAATCTTAATGACCATTAAGTGCCATTCAAAATTATGACTTCCAAGTACAGGGTGATAAAAAAAATTTCAACCTAATAATTTTAACAGTTTAGTCTTTTTTATATTAAATTAACACAGGCGGTCACAGGTATTGAATTTAGTTGTAATATATTATTAGTCCTACTTACTTCTATTAAGAGTACACACAATTAAATGGAGGAGTCACTCTTGGTTGTAACAGTTTTAACTACTAAAATGTGTGTTCAAGCATTCATTTAGATAGCCAATGTGTCACGGTAAAACTGGGTATTCCGGGATCTATTTCTAGATAATCAAGTATTGAAGTATTTCTACGACTCGAGTTAAGAATCGTTTATTCCTCTAAATCGTTACAGAAATGTAAAAAAAAAACATGATGAAACGAGTTAAAACTGAAATTCTAATAGCTGTGAATATTTTACCTTCAGCTTTTTAATCCATCAGACGAATTAATTGTAGAGTCTTTGTTTAAAATCACTTGCTACGATGAACTGGAACATTTGTTTTGAACGGTAACAAAGCCATTTCCGGGCTCTATTTTTAATCTCCCGGACAGGTGTTAAAACTCTGAGCCAAATTTAAATTTGTGACAGTGTGAAGACAAATAATTAAAATGTTATTTGTTTCCTTTTAATTACACTTTCATTCATAAAATCGAATAGCAATCCCAAGTAAAAAAAAATAGTTTACTCAACCCAAAAAAAAATATAATAAAAAAAAAAAAGAATTCGTAATAATTACATATCAGTTTCTGTAACTTCAATTTGTTGTTGTTGGAGGGGTCAAGTGCTCAAACAAGGTTTTATGTTGAATGTACAGCTGTTGATCGATGATGTTTAATATAGTCATATACCTGAGTGGTAATGCATAACCAGATGAAAGAGAAACAAATTCCACGGTTTTATATAGTAACAAATCATTCAAAAGAGTCACACCATTGTCAATTTATGAAATCTGGGTGGCAAAAAAAAAACAAAAACTGTCGAATGAAACCGGCTCAGTCTGATCTACAATGCTCTAAGAGCCACACTTTGTTAATAGTGGCCTATACACAACACACTGGTTATACAAGAAATTGAATGTTGATGGCTTATTAGCGGTCAAGTCGTGCTTCCGTGAAATGTGGCGGCAGGCCCGTAGCCAGGAATATTGGATTGGGGGCCAAAGACATTTTCGGGGGGGGCGAAGAAATTTTTTCGGGGGGGGGGGGTGCCGAAGAAATTATCCTGGGGCACAGGGGCGGATCTAGACAACTTTGACCGGGGGGGGGAGGGGCGAAAGTGTTTTCATTGTTGAAAATTTGTTCTAGAACATAAAATATTTCGATAATTTAATGATGTATTACCTAAACTTGCGTTAACGGGGGGGGGGCATGCCCCTCCCCCTAAATCCGCCCCTGTTGGGGTAGAAAACATGTTCGGGGGGGGGGCGAAAATGGAGGCGCGAAGCGCCGAAAGCTTGCAATCGGAGAGGAGGGGTTTGGGGAGGGGATCTCAGTGAGTTCCCTCCCCAAGAAATTTTTTGTAGTTCCATATCTGGAATGGTGCATTTTAGTACCGATTGTTTAGCTGTTTATTAGAAATATATACTTTTAACGACATTTCAATAATGCATGGCATGTTGCAGTTTTGTTAAAAATAATTTAAATAGTAAAGAGTTTTAATGATAAAAATTTATTGAGGCTGAGCAATTTCTGATTCCTGTTATAAATATATTGACCAATAGTTCTGCTACACAATTGTTACATAATAGATACCTGATTTATATTATTATACTGTTGGTTTAACGTACAACCCGGGAAGAACGACAAAGATGCACGAATATAGCTTAGCTATTTGTGTGATATTTCTTATAAAATATTGAAAACAAAGAACAGATATATCAACAGTCACAGTCGCAATTATTCAATTTAAAATAAAATTAATTCTGCTAAAAAGTAAATTTGCAAATTAAATAACATCACTCAGAAATCACGGAGTTTGTACTTTATTATTTTATTATACATATGTATAAAAATGGAGTCAGAAGTCAATGTTATTTTATTAACTTATTTAAGTTGCTAGTTGTCCTCAGAAGATATCAATATATAAAACTATTACAAGGTTGCGAACAGGCCCATCGACAGAAATTTCGGGCCACTGGGCAGGGGTGACACGGGCCCCCGTTCTGATATTAATATTTTAAAAAGTTGATTGGCCAGCTCAGTCCGGGTCCCTAAAACTCGCCGGGCCCCTGGGCATTGGCTCCCTGACCACCCCCCCCCCACTCGTCGGCACTGGTTGCGAACTTATATTATAATATGTTTCATATTTGCAAACGTCGTGGTTTAGCACTGAATTTACATAAAAATGATTCAGCATTCAGATTGTCTGTTAAATCTTTTTCAAATGCAAGCAGGAAAAAGATTGCTTAGACGCTTTTGTGACATTGATCTGCGATATGGGTTGAGCATTCGTGTGAGGGTTGAGAAACTGTTCTCAGACACGGCTGTTGAATCCCAAAATGCCAATGCTGCCCAAAATACCCAGAAGTGAACTTCAATAAGATTCAATCTTTTTTGCCCAAAAATTAGATAAGCTATATATGTAAGTAAAATAGCCTGAATGATTGCCAAAATATAAACTTTTAAGTTTTTATTATTATTGATTTATTGAACAAAATGATTGATATTTTATAGCCGTTATTATTAAAATTTTGTCAAAAAGCTCAAATCATGCACGGGGGGGGGGGGGGCTCAGGTCATGAACGGGAGGGCTCAGCCCCCCTAACCCCCCTCTGGCTACGGGCCTGGGGGGGGGGCCGAAGACATTTTCGAGGGGGCGAAGAAATTTTTTTCGGGGGGGGGGAGGTGCCGAAGAAATGATCGGGGCGGATCTAGACAACTTTGACGGCACTGAATTTACCTAAAAATGCTTCAGCATTCAGATTGTCTGTTAAATCTTTTTCAAATGCAAGCAGGAAAAGATTGCTTAGACGCTTTTGTAACATTTATCTGCGATATGGGGTGAGCATTCGTGTGAGGGTTGAGAAACTGCTCTCACACACGGCTGTTGAAGCACCAAATGCCAATGCTGCCCAAAATACCCAGAAGTGAACTTCAATAAGATTCAATCTTTTATGCCCAAAAATTAGATACGCTATATATGTAAGTATATATAAATAGCCTGAATGATTGCCAAAATATAAACTTTTAAGTTTTTATTATTATTGATTTATTAAACAAAATGATTGATGTTTTATAGCCGTTATTATTAAAATTGTGTCAAAAAACTCAAATCATGCACGGGGGGGGGGGGTCAGGTCTAGCACGGGGGAGGGGGTCAGGTCTAGCACGAGGGGGGGGGGGGCTCAGCCCCGCCTTATCCCCTTCTGGCTACGGGCCTGTGTGGCGGTGCGTAAACCCAGTACTAATTTGCTTCTGTTGTGGACAGGGCATGAATGAATATAATTTATAACATTTTACTTCAGGACATAACATATATAAGCTATTGAAATGACTGATGCCTTAATAAAAGTAAATTCGCGTATCTTAGCAGTTTTTAGCACTGAGCTTCTATGGATATAATAAGACTTGCTGAAAGGGGAGCTACTCAAGTTTACCAACTGTTAATGGAATGTCTGAATTAAGGTTCTTTACAACAAAAAAAGAAAGAAAAAAAAACGGAAAAAAGGTTTGCCAAATTATAAACGTAAATGCATCTCATATGCTGTTTGGGGGAAGGGGGCTTGGACAATTGGGGAGGCCGGCAATCAGGGCCGGCTCTGGGCATAGGCAACATAGGCAGCTGCCTAGGGCGCAAAATTGCTAGGGGCGCCAAATTTTAGAATTTCTCACTCTTTACTGTTCATGCAGAAGGGGCGGGCGTCCTAATAGATGACTGCCTAGGGCGCCAAATTGCCTAGGGACGAATCTGACGGCAATCATATTAAAAAGAACTTTGAGTCGTGCAATAATATTTTAATACATATATTTTTTTTAGAATAAAGCAAAAACTGCATTGAATAGTGGATTGAAACAAATGTTTAAAGAAATTAAATGGCTCATTTATTACTGTTTATAATTCAACCAAACTAATAGATTGAAATAGGAAGTATTGGGGTATTGTTGTGAAGATTTTGATATGCAAGTGAAAATGAAACCAATAATGATGTAGCACCATTAAGATGTACAAATGAATAGTAAAATATGATTGATGCGCACCCCAGTTGTATTTATAGCTTAGTTGTCTAGGTCAGTGGTCCGCCAACCTTTTTCACGCCATGGACCGGTCAGCGTTTAATAATTTCACCGCGGCCCTCTGAAAGAAAGGGTGGGAGGGGGGATTATTTTTCGCCCATGGAAAGTCGAACAATCGCGAGATAAAAAAAAAAAATAAAGAGGAAATAATTTAATGTTTCTCGGGTGGTCCAATAATATTCATTCCACGGACCGGTACCGGCCCAAGTCAAAAATGACCTTGTAACACTATTAAAACTGTATCGAAATGCGCACACACACAGCCTCAGCATCTTTATTTCATGATTATTGATGATATGCAATTGGGAAAAAGGGACCCCCAATGGTCTCCATTAGAGTACTTTAGACTACAGAGAAATTATTTGAAACTAGCTGCACCCTGCAAAACCTTTGCATAGAGTTATACCCCCTTAGGCTTGATCGGTAGGCTAGGGCTGGGTTAATCTTGGTTTCGGGCAGACCAGATTTTTTCATGAATTAATTCTTTACTTTCGTTTTAACGGAGAACCCAAATCGCTGTTTTTTTTTATATGTTTATATTATGTTTTACGCTTTTAACGAGTTAAAATACCAGCGAGTCCAGTCACATGTGTCTTTCGTGGTGCCACCATAGCCATTGCACACTCGGCTTTGATGGAGGGGGGTGGGTATATGGGGGAGTGGTGATACCAGAAGGATGCTGCTAATACCTTACTCATCAATTGGTTTATTGGACCAAGAGATAAACAGCTCATCCTTTACAAAGCCTTTTAGAAATCAATTATGGTGAGAACATGTTATCAATAGCATACTACTAGCATTGATTGTGATTGTATAGATTTGATTTAAAGTAAATAGTAATAATAAAAAAAAAACAATGTAGAATCGTTTATTTGATAATCGTTTCATTTTTTATTTACATTCAGCATTACATTTTCTAAAAAGCAGAAAATCACATTATTCAGGAATTGAAGACTGGTGCATAAAGAGTGAAATTATTAAAAATATTTTTTTTGGTGGGACGATCCGAATTTTCAGTTCATAAATAAAATTATGAAAATGTTTTTACTTATTTATACACTTTTATTCAGGTGGAAATTTTAGATCTCCGCTTCAACTGACATTTAGTGGAAGATGCCGTTGGCTTGTTTTGTTCCGAGCAGTGGTAGCTGGCGCCCTGCGACACCCAAGAGAAGACAAAGTTGGACATCAGTTCAGTGGGCAGTGTTGGCAAGAAGTACTTCTGTGCCTTTCCCGTGTGCACGTGACTCAGGAACTCCGCCTCCTTCTCGACCTGCAACGTAAGAAGACCATTCAAATATTTATCTTACTTTATTTAACTCACCTGAGCTCAGTGTTAGAGCTGTCTAAACAGCATGAAGCGCCCTACTCCCTACCTCCGGCGTGAAAACGAGTGTAATGTGACTACCTGCAGATAAAAAAATTAGGCACCCTCATTGACAAAAGACCACCCCCCTCCGTGCCGTAGCGAGCTTAATTCGCGCCCGGGGCACAATACCTTTTTAATACCTTTTTAGCGCCCTCCACCCCATTCGAAAACCATATAATATTATATGTAAAATATACGCTTTAGCGCCCCTTTATGAGTAGCGCCCGGGGCTTGATGCCCACTTGCCCACCCCTAACTACGCCTCTGCCTCCCCCCCCCCATCCTTAACGCAAAATAACAAAAATCGACTCGGATGCGATATAGGCCCGAGAGGTACTGTTTTCTAGCCTTCCTCCCACCCCTTCCCCTTTACGACCTCCACACACAAGAATAAAATGGGATTGATCTAATAGGTTGGTGCCCTTATACATTTCAGAAGTCATTACAATATACATGCATGATGTTAGGATCGCAGTCCCCCTTCAATAACACAGTTACATCCCATATCATGGCCCCCCTCATTCCTAACCCCACTAGGTCTGTGTGTGTGTGTGTGCAGTGCCAAACCTAGGGATAAGGGGGCCCGGGGGAAGGCTTAGCCTCTTTGTTGGCACCCTGCATTTTTTACATTGAACACCATGACACGAGATAATGTATTTAATATTTAGAGTAAAAAAATTGGGCCCCCCTCAAGCTGGGGCCCGGGGAAACTTTCGATTTTGGACCCCCCCAATTGCGCTTCTGTGTGTGTGTGGTCATCATGTCATCCCCGGAAGCTGATCGCTCTTGCCCAAGCCTCCGAGCCCTTGCGGGGCCAATGACATCAGTGGCGTAAAAACGAGAGGGGGCGGGTGAGGCGCCAGCTAGGTCAGCGGATCTCAACCTTTTTTCTTGACTGTGCCCCACAGGGTGGTAAAGTATGTCCGCGGGTACACCTCACGTGTAAGTTCGCGAGTAAACGTACCTATTCTCATAATGGGACATTGGTTACTCTTTTAACGTGGTACTGGGTCACGTGATTTGGTGACGAGCCACGCAGCAAACTGGGCCACCTTCTTTTAAACTCTTTGGTTGATTTTAATCAAAAAATTATAGGTCGTTGCGTATCCCTTCACAACATTCACCGTACCACTAGTACCGCCGGTTTGAAACCGACCGCGGAGCTAGAAACGCACAAATACATAAAAAGGGGGGGACAATTCGACATAAAATTGTGTACTGTGCCAAAAGTAGACGCAATCTAATTGTTGTATAATTTGGAAGGTGGGGGGGGGGGGGGGTTCGGTTAATAGATCGCATATTTTATTTAACACCAATCACTTAGTCTACACCTGACCTGGAGCTGTGTTTCCAGACTGTTGTTTCTTTTGGCGGGCTGAGCCCGTTGCTTCATGCTGATCCCATGGTAGGACGTTGAGTAGAGGGCGTCGTTGCGGTTGTCCGCCCTTTGGTGAGCCTGCTGCTGATGCATGCCCAACTCCTGCAAGAGGTCGCTTCGACTGAATATCCGACAGGGGCTTATCCTTCAATGAGGGGAGGGGGTGGGGGGAACAGAAGTTATTTTTTTTTAATAATTAGAACAAATTCAAATCACAACGAGCTACCCATTTAATTAATCCATTCATTTTTGCACTTTACTAGGTTGGGTTTTTATTTATACTAACGCTACGACCCAGAGATCTATTGATGAAACAATTAGCCAATAAAAATGTTTAATCGTTCTCATCTGTACAGTGCCGTAACGAGCTTAACTTGCGCCCGGGGCACAATACCTTTTTAATACATTTTAGCGCCCCCCCCCCCATTCGAAAATCAAATAATATTATATGTAAAATATAAATTTGGCGCCCCATTGTGAGTAGCGCCCGGGGACATATGTACCCCCTAGCTACGCCTCTGCAACTGTATAATTATTCAGTATTTAACTATATCCAACATAAATTATAAAATATTAAATTCTAATTGTTTTTGTGGGCAAAAACTCGGATGATTTTTAGCAGAGGTTAAAGATTTAAAATAGAACTCCTTTTTTTTACACAAATATTTATCACGCCCCCCCGGGGCTAATGATCTTTTTTTAAAACCGCATCGATAGATAATATAAACAATATTTATAAAAAAAAATATAGAAGTCGAGAATTTTAGGAAAAACTTTTTCTAATGAACAGGCAAACATGGCGGCTGCCTAGGGCCCCCAACTGCTAAAGGGGGCCCACTGTCCAAACATTTATTTTTCCAGCCACAAAGGAAAAATTTGTTGAGGGCGCTGATATTATTTGGGGTCAGTTGTGGAAAAGGGATTGGGGGGGGCTAATCCTATAATATAATTGATGGTCTTGACCAGAATCAATGCTAGCTGTTGTTGCGCCCTGTGCGAGTTACATTTTACGCGCACCCTCCTCCCAGTCTTAAAAGTGGTCTTTCGGCGCCCTTTCCTAGTTTGGTGCACAACCCGCAATACCGTTCCTACGCAACTGGTCTTGACAGTGCATTTTTTGCCTACAGCCCAAAAGGTACCTTTTGACATGAGTCCCCGAAAAACCAATAAAAGTTAAAGTCATGCATTCATATATTATGTAAGGTTTTCTGAAGACTTTATTTCTACTACCGATCGGGCCTGTACCAAAAAAAATATATAATAGTGCAAGATATAAGCGCGCACTTAGTAAACTCACAAACCCCATACGCTTAGCCTCTAAATGGAGTAGCCTCTGACCTTCCTTTGATCAGTGAAAGGAATATACCTATTCTGAGGCGCGTTCACTGGCAGAAGAGCTGATTACCGATGAAAGGGGACTGTATTCGATTCGCATTTAGCTTTGGTTTGTTGCTTTTTTTTTTAAATATTATTCCCACCTCAGCAAGCATATTCGAAAACAACCACCACTTTAAAAAAAAGTATTACAAGGGAAAACAATTGCATGTAGACCTATTGAATAAATAATTATAAAAAAAATGTAGCAGGCGGTAGCAGCACACGGGTTTTAAATTACGAGTGCTTTACTTCTGCTTTCCGATAGTAGAAGAGTGGGTGTTGTTTGTTTTGTTTTTTTTAAACCGGAAATTGATTTTACAGGGGCTCAGTTTTCATAAAGAAGTTAAAAAAAAAAAAAATAAATAAAAAACAATAAGAATTATCTCGATATAATAGAGAGTAGGTAGATTACTCTGGCAAGAAATGCATCTAGTGAGCGTTTCATAAAATGTCGCTCTTGGATGGTGGATAGGCCTATTAAGCCAGCACCTAGTCCCCCCACCCCGACACACACACTCACACCTTTTCTCCGAAACTGTTAAAAGGTTCCTTTCCAGAGTACGACGATCCTATTGAAAATGTTTCTGTCATGTTCCGGCTGCTACTTTTGCCTAAGGCCCTGAAATTTCTCTCTCTATGAACCCCAAAAACAGCTCTCCTGTATGTAGGCTATGTATCTATTTATGTATGTACGTGCATGTATACAGTGGGCGTAGCGAGCTTAACTCGCGCACGGGGCACAATACCTTTTTAGCGCCCCCCCCCCCCCCAATTTCGAAAACCATATAATATTATATTTAAAATATAACATTTGGAGCCCCTTTGTGAGTAGCGCCCGAGGCTTGATGACCACCCCGCCCCGATCACTGGTTAGATCTCTCCACATAACCACACCCTTCCTCCGAAACTGTCAAAAGGCCCCGTTTCCAGAGTACTAAAATCGTATTTAAAAATGTTTCTGTCAGGCCCCGGCTGCTACTTTTGCCTAAGGCCCTGAAATTTCTCTCACTATGAGCCCCAAAAAACATAAGAACAGATTTCCTGTGTGTAGGTCATGTATGTATAAGTGTCCGTGCAAGTATGTTGACAACTCACTTCAACTTCTGCAGTATCCTCCCAGTGCTGCTGTCGCTCGAGTACGTCTCGCTGTTCGCCTTGGCCACCTCGTCAATCCAAGAAGCCGTGTTGTCCATGAACCTGTTCATTTCAATCCTCGGCCAGCCAGCCAGCCAGCGGCCCCCACCTCAGACTGCGGTCGGCCGACTCAAAATGATCCAGCAACACACACACTGGGAATATGAATTCGACAATGCATAAACCAATGCCGGGCTTAGGTGATCAGTGGCTCGTTTGGAATTAATTTTTGAATGGTACCAGGGTTCCCCCACCATTTAGCACAAGGTATTCTCACACTTTTACACGTAGGAGCCGTTCTTACGGATTTTTTTTTTGGGGGGGGGCCTGGCCAAAAAGGCACATTGTGTGGGCCTTAATCAAAGCTAAATATCGTGTCTCTGACCAGGCACGTAGCGTGCGGGGGGCAGGAGGCCGGGCCCCCCAGCGTCTTGTCTGGCCCCCTCTGCTTGTTTGCTCTACTTAGTAACATTTATTTCCTGGCCCCCCTGCTATTGGCCTGAACCCTGCCGTAGAATGCCTGGCCCCTGCTGTAGAATTTTCACGCTAAGGGGCTGCTCTGAGCATATGTACATTTGGGGCCCTGTTCAAAGTTACATTATAGGGCCCTAAAAAGTTCCATTTGCTTGCCAGTTTCGATAGAGAGTTATTCGGTGGCATAATGTTAGAACATAATGAAACTACAACAGGCTTAGGAACGTAATAATAGTCTGTGAGTGTGTGAGTGCGTGCGTTGGTTTGGGATGTCAGTGCATAATACAGGTCTCAGTGTCGATGAGCTGATAACAAGGAACACTTGAATGGCCTGGTGTGGTAATCGTGGCTGAAAATAAACAATTAGTTCAAACAGTCGGGCAATTCCGCAATCTATGGCATCGCTCTGTGTCAGATTTAATGTCTCATAATAAGACGGGTCCTAATACACACAAACTGAGCCATTCTTATGGATAGACAAACTAGACATCTGCTTAGGGCCTGCCACTGCAAAGGGGGGGGGGCATCGAAGAATCATTTCCTATTAAATCTAATATGACCCCCCCCACAGGTATTTTTATCTAGAAGTCACAAACATCTCTGGAAGCATGTATATGCCTTTGACATACCTGAAGTCATGTCTAGGGCCCCCTAGACATCCCTATAGTCATGCCTAGGGGCCCCAAAATGTCTGAGACTCTGCATAGGGCTACCAAATACCCAAACAAATGGCTCTGATCATACACAGAGCAGCTTTTTTTGTCGGCCGAGGCCCCGGACCAGGCTCGTAGCGTGCGGAGGAGCAGAGGACAAGGGCCCCCTGTATTTTGTCTGGCACCCTATGCTTGTTTGCTCTACTTAGTAACATTTATTTCCTGCCCCCCCCCCGATGTGGCCTGGCCCCTGCTGTAGAATTTTCAAGCTACGGGGCTGCCCCGGACGCAGAAAAAAATAATTCCGCCCCTTGAAAAAAGATAGATACTGGTGTAAATACACTTAAACTATATGTAATATAAATGTAACTAAAATTACACGTTGACTATATGTAATATAAATGTAGCTAAAATTACACATATCAAAAAAATATTGGTGTCGTAGGAAAAAAAAATAGTGTGAGTCAAAAATAAACTTGATGGGATTTGTAATGGGTTGGGCGGGGGGGGGGGCTCTTTGATTATGACGGGCTTCGTCGATCGCCTAGTTTGCCCGTCCATGACAAATGCTTTGCTTGAAAGTTAAATAATATAATAAATCAAACCTGGTGTATTTCATTCAGGTGGTCAAATTAAACCATTTCTAAATGATTACATAATTACATTTACATACACACAAACACGCGTTATTTCTTATCAAAGTATTCTGATACATTTGAACTATAGATATAATAAACCTTGTGATTTTTCTCCAAAGATTTACTGCTTTGAATAACTGTCGTTGAAATGCTGGAAATGCCACTTAATCAAAACAACAATTTAACATGCGACAAGGGCATTCCGTTTAACATTATTAATCAATATTCGTGTACACAACTGCAATGTTATTGAAAGGGAAATGTATTAAAAAAAAAACTTACGCAGTTTCTGAAATCCTTCCCACTAGTGCATATTAGCAGCTTTCAAATATCTCTAGCGTATGTTCCCTTACACACATAAATGCGCACCACATTATAAAAACACAACAGATAAATATAAGATACAGCGGTTCTCGAGTTGTTGTTGTTTTTTTACTATAAACTATTGCATGATTTATAAGTTAACGTGTTAACTTGCGAAAAAGTGTTAACGTGCGAAAAAAAAATGAAAGTTGAAGTAGGCGATTTTTATTTGTTTTTACATTTTAAAGTTCCGTGTTTTTTTTTAAATCGATTATTAAAAATCAATAATTTTACTTTATATAACTGATTTTTTAAAATTATTACAGACAAATGTTATAATTTTTTTTACAGTTCTTCAAAATTGATATAACTATAAACAAAATTTTCCCAAATACACATGTCCAATGAAATTAGTTACAATTTATTTTTTTACCAGAAGAATTTATACATATGGCATGGGGATTTTTTTAAAGAAGTCTCAGTCCACGAAAAGGAATCACCGATAGAGTGTGATTTTGAGAGATTAAGATTAGACCTTTCTTTTTAAAAAAAACAACAACACAGAATGGAAAGGGGGTGGGAGGGATGGGGTGAGTGGCGTTATCGATATAATGAAACGGTTATATTGCACGCCAAGTAACGATCTCTCTGGTCGTGCGTCTGTCAACGTGCTCATGGCATCAAGTGAACACTTGAACCACCATACAACCACCATACATGTTCAATGCCTGTGTTCAACGCTTCATTTGACTTATAAGAGGAGTCAAAATGAATAAATAAGCCAGTGAAGAGAGCTTTCTTTTTTTTTTTCAAAATTTAAATTGGCTTGCTATTGTGTCGGATTATAAAAAAAAAGTATTGAGCTGCATTTTCTAAAAGTCAATTAATAATAATTTAGTAGCAGCATCTTAACACTAGAGCAGTACACTGTACAGCCTATTTTTGAACATAGTAAATATCCCAATATAAATATATGTATTGATCAGAACTCTGTATGCTTCGTCTAAATACAAAAATGTAGATGTATTAGAATCATGTTATAGCATTATAACGATATATATATATATATATATATATATATATTTATATATATATATATATTTATATATATATATACTAGTTGCAAGTACCCGGCTTTGCCTGGGTTTATAATAAGGTTTTCTGTTTACCTTTTGTTTTCTCCCTACCCCCTCTCTCCCTCCCTCCCCCTCTCTCTCCCTCCTTACCTCCTTTCTCCCTTTTCTTCCTCCCTCCCTCCCCTAACTCTCCCATCTCCCTCTCTCTCCCTATCTCCCTCCCTCCTTCTCTCACCCCCGTCCCCCCTCTCTCCACCTTCCTCCCTTCCTCCTCCTCCCTCTCTGCCCCCTCTCTCTCTTTATCTCTCCTCCCCTCCCATTTCTCCCATCCTCTCTCTCCCTCCCTCCCCTCTATCTCCCTCCCTACTCCCTCCCTTCATTTCTCTTTCCTTCCCTCTCTTCTCTCTCCAAACCTCCCCCTCCCTCCCCCCTTAATCTCCCTCCTCCCTCCTTCTCTCCCCCTCTCTGCCCCCCTCCTTTCCTCTCCCTCCCTGCCCCCTCTCTCTTTGTCTCTCTCCCCCTCCCTCTCTCTGTACAATTAAACGTCAAATTACGCTTCTTAAATAAACAGAAAACCTTATTTTAATCCCGGGCAAAGTCGGGTACTTGCAGCATGAAAAAAAAACAACAATATTTTTTTTTCCCGTCCCTAGCCCCCTTTCTTCACACGTCCGTTCAATTACACATTCACTTGGTGCGCGATTTTTATTTATAGTGAAGGCGATCCCATACAATGAATACTTTAATATAGTTAAAATACTAAAAATAATTAATTACAATTAAACTACTGCAAATTGAGATTGTATTAATAATGTTAATAATGTCACAGAAACATTTTAATTAACGTATTTCGGTTTATTAAAGTGCACCTTTAATTTTAATCTTCCGAATACATAAAACGATAGGTAAATAGATATGACTATTGATTTCATCATGTTTACAATTGGAGTTTCCGGGAGTTACCCCTCTTTTAAAAATGTATGATAGGGAAATGACGTCACAGAGGAATTTTTATCTATGGCGCCGTCGAGATTACTTTAATATAGTAAAATACTAAAATAATTAATTACAATTAAACTACCCATCGAGATGAAACGAAACCTGTCCTATAACCTTCCCCCATGTAATTATGTGTATGTGTAACAAATTTCACATTATTTGGTTATTTGGATCTTGAGTTATAAGGGTGGGAACAGACAGACAGACAGACAACAAATGCCTCTTATAAGTATATATATATATATATATATATATATATATATATATATATATATATATATATATATATATATATGGGAAGACAGTCGGTGTAAAGCGCTCGACTGTCAAGTCCCAAAGTCCACCCAGCTTTAAATGGGTAGGCCCAGGCCCGTAGCCAGGTCAAAGTAAGCAGCGAGGCACCAATAGCCAGCAAGGGGCCACCTTTACTTTTTCTTTATTTTTTCCTCATTTTCTTCTTTTTTAAGCGGGGGGGGGGCACGCCCCCCAGTGCCCCCTTGGTTACGGGGCTGGGTAGGCCTACCCAACTTTAAGGCTGGGCGTTGTGCTAACCACACAATCTCTTTATAAGTCGAGGTTACTGAAACAGTTGAACTCTACACCAGTGCTTCTCAAAGAGGTGGGCCGCGGCCCCTAGGGGGCCGTGGACTGCCCGGAGGGGGCCGTGGAATTTCGGTAAATGTGACACATAAAATATGATTAACCTAATGTATTGTATGTAAAATAGTATTAATATATGTTGCATCCTTTCACTCTTTCATTGTTAACATTAGAAAAAGCATGTATTGACTAGTAAAAGTTTGCATATAGAAGTTTAAAATTATAAATTTGGGCTATCTTAAACCAAAAAAAAAAATAGGGGGGCCGCGACATATTGATTGACGTTCCAAGGGGGGGGGGGCGTGACTTCAAAAAGTTTGAGAAGCACTGCTCTACACCTCATCTGCCCCGATGAGCCCTTTAGGACTTAAGGGAACTTTTCTTATATATATATATGTGTGTGTGTGTGTGTTTATATATTCATTTGATTAAGGCTGGTGATAATACACAGCTAAATTAAATCAATATTGAGGATAAGGGGTAATAAGTAGCAGAAGCGACCAAATTAGCTATAGCGAGGTCAAGAGTGAGTGTCATAAGCGGGGCCTAGGTGGTATGTATTGTGTGGAGGCCCTCCTACTTTCCTTTTGAACAAACTTTTAGTTTGTTTTTTTTTACATTTAGGCGCCAAAAGAATCGTGTATCTGTGGCATGGATTTTTATGAAAGATAACATGTATACATTTGTGGCATATTTCATTCTTATGCATTTTTAATAATTTTGTACTAAGTCTAAACGAAATATGAAAAATTTTATAAATCATATAGATGCATATTTTAACTTTTTTTTAGGACTATATAGGAGTATATTTCGTTTCAAATATGTCATAAAAGCATATTTTAGTGTCATATTTCGACTAACTGTATGCATTTATAAACGCCGTTTTAGAGAATAGTATTCCCCCCTCTCCCCAGCCACGTAGCGTGAAAATTCTACAGGAGGGTTAGGGATAGGGATAGGGTTAGGGATAGGGTTAGGGTGTGGAGCAATATTATCTATGGCTGGTACCCGAAGTAAAAAAATACGGGTTCTGTCAGGGACAGAACCGTAGCCACTCCAATTCCAAAAATAAAAAGTTGGGGAAGGCGGAAGAGAATATGTGATTAAAAAAAAACCCTCTTAAATGGTTTAATTTTTTAGGTTCTGTATTTTGCCATTCTTTCATCCCCACCACAACCAAGAATGTAATGACCATTGAGGCACAACGGGATACATGGAACTGTCACCATGACCTAAAAAATACCCTTGGCTCTCACCAAAGATCTTCCCCTTTTTTTTTAAGCCTACTCGTCACGTGCCATTTTGTTAACCTAAAAACAGACACAAAAACTATAAAAAAAAACATCTCAGTATTGGCTAGTGGACAGTGGGCACTGCAGGATCAAGAGATGATTTCATCTTTAAAGGGAACCCACATGTCCACATCAACTGTAGGTTCTCATCGGCTAACCGCGCCAGTTTGAATGTGTATGACGGTGAGTGCTACTTAGTTATAGGACATTTATTAATTTGTATAATCAAGTTGGCTGATTTCTCTGATTAAGTGAATCTATACCTCTTTCGTGCGTGGCTTTAAATATCCTAGCACTGAATGTGATTTCTTTGGTTTCCCTTGATTGATTTTGGATCTATAAAATCGATCTGCAAGATTGCTTATTTTTTTTTTTTTTGTTGAGTTGGGGGGGGGAGGCTTCTTGGCATGTTGTTGGTCCTACACTGTCAAATGACTATCATTTGAGATATACATGCAATAAAGCATTGATTGGCTTATATTTTACTTTTATTGTACATTTACTGTAGAGTGTAATTTATTGTTATTTTTAACATCGTAGATATATAATGGTTAACACCATATATATCTACTAGTTGCAAGTACCCGGCTTTGCCCGGGTTTAAAATAAGATTTTCTGTTTACCTTCTGTTTTCTTTCTCCACACCCCCTCTCTCCCTTCCTCTCTCCCTCCCTCCCTCCCCTCCCTCTCTCCCATCTCCCTCTCTCCCCTCTCCCCCTCCTCTCCCAACGTCCATCCTCCCTCTCTCCTTTCCTCCCCTCTCTCCCTCCCTAACCCCTCTCTCCCTCCCTCCCCTTTCCACCTCTCTCTCTCTCCCCCTCTCTCCCCCTTCCTCCCTCCCTCATTTCCTCTCTCTCCCTCCCTGCCCCCCACTCTTTATCTCTCTCCCTCCCTCTCTCTCTCCCTCCCCTCTCTCTCCCTCCATACCCCCTCTCTCCCTCCCTTCTTTTCTCTCCCATCTCCCTCTCCCCCCTGCTCCCTCTCTCCCCCTTTTCTCCCTCCCTCCCCTTTCCACCTCTCTCTCTCCCTGCCCCCTCACTCTTTATCTCTCTCACACCCTCTCTCTCTCCCTCCCTTCCTCTCTCTCCCATCTCCCTCTCTCCCCCTCCTTTTCTCCCCCCTCCCTCCTCTCTCCCCCTCCCTCCCTCCCTCCTACCCTCCTTTCCTCTCTCTCTCCTCCTGCCCCGCCTCTCTCTCTCTCTCTTTATCTCTCTCCCTCTCTCTCTCTCTCTATATATATATATATATACTTATTATTATGGCTTCACACTTCTTCTAAAATCCTTCTTTATTCCTTTATCTTCCTCAAACTGTACAAATCAGGGAGCATGAAAAAACAACAACAATTCTTTGCATCACAAAGGCACAATACAGCACCAGCGCGCAAGTTCTATTCGAATCGGGAAATGACGTCACAGAGGAATTTTATTTATGGCGCCGTCGAGATTACTTTAATATAGTAAAATACTAAAATAAAAAAAAAATTAATTGCAATTAAACTACCAATCGAGATGAAACGAAACCTGTCCTATAACCTTCCCCATGTAATTATGTGTATGTGTAACAAATTTCACGTTATCTGTTTTTCTGGATCTTGAGTTATAAGGGAACAGACAGACAGACAGACAGACAGACAAAAATGCGTCTTATAAGTATAGAGATGGTTAACACCTATGAAAACATGTAGCAGTTTGATCTTTTATGTGTCAGTGCAGATGCGCATTTTTAGTAAACACAAATTTTAAAAACATTCACCTGTTTTTGTTAAACTGGAAACGATTCGAAATATTGTTACGTCCTACACAAATAGTTGAATACGTTATCCAGATTTATTAATTTTTTACAAATATGTCTACATTTCAGGTGATTTACAGTATCTCTTTTAATTAAAGTCGTTCATTTTCCATCCTAATAACTTTGAAAGGGTCTTCTTGTTATATTATGATTTGATTTAAATGTATGAACTGCAATACTAAATGTCAAAAGTAAATGTCTACTCTTCAGTCTTGCCAGTTTAAAGGCTTATAAAGCTAAGACGAAATAAGGCGTTTTGGTTTACTTTTAAGTTAATAAATATAGCATATATTTGTTTCAATAAATTTATTTATAAATATACATAATACTATAAGCATTTGGCTTATGTAAAAAAAAAAATTCACATTGATATGCTCTCAAAATCTCAAATTTTTCAGAGTGGAGCAAGCAATGCAGCAGCTGTTTCAGTACCTCAAGAAGAGTTCATTGTTAGAATTCCAAGGTAATTGTGCTTACTTATTTCTCACAGAGGATCAAACCACTTATTTCTCAGTGGATAATTATTATTCGGTTCAATGGTGTTATATTGATGAGTCCACTTAAAAGCATGTATTTTGTAGTACGCTTTATGAAAAAAATAAATGCTTGAAAGCAGTACATTTTTGATAATTTTGATTAATGCTTCAAATAATAAAGTTTATAGGCACTCTTTTTTTTATCAAATAACTTTCATTTCTTTCTTTTGACAAATATTCAGAATATTCATTTTCATAATTACACTTAAATCTTTTGCTCCAATAATAAAGTAATACATTCAGTTGCACCAAATCCAGTAACATATTATGCCATATTTTTCTAAATTTGTTAAAACTTCGTCTTTGGCTTTACACTTTACTATACTTTTTAGTAAACATGTTTAATACAGAATTACGGAATTAAAAAAATACAATTAAAAGTGTGCATTTTCTCAGAAAGGTTTTCTTATTGAAATAATCATGTGTGATTGTTGGTGGTTACAGCTCTAGCATGTGTATAAATCAAAATTGCTTGTAATAAGATATTCAATTATAAGGTAAACTTGCACAAATGCTAGATGCACCACAGTGTAGACTACAGTATAATAGACTGTAATAATATTTTGTGTGCATCTATTGATTTTTTTCTAATGTAGGAAAAAAAAACAACAACCTATTTTTTCATTGAATTAGTAAATGGAAAGTTTGTTACAAGAAATGAATAAAACTTTTAATTTTAACCTTATTTACCATCTATTGACAGGGATGTAACAACACTGTATAATAAAATCTCTTACACTATTTTAACCAAAATATGGCTTGCACTGTAGACCATATCATATTTTGTCATTAATTTTGCAATTCAATAATTGATCAACATTTTTTCTGGCCAGTGAAATTTTTCTTTTAAAATTTATAACTATCTCGCAAACAGTTTAGACAACTATATTTTTTTTATTGTTATCTTTTTCTTTCCATATTCAATCATGTTTCTTGAAAATTTGATATCAAGAGCTGACATTGAATTAAAATTAAGTAGTGATTAATAAACATTTTCCATGAAATCATTTATTTTTTGCTTGTCAGAGATACTAGGCGTAAATTTACTATGATGAAGTTTGGAACGGGAGCGCCAGTTGACTTTTCAAAACTTGGTGATGTAAGCTCATTTTATTAGAATTTAAAGCAAAATATACTTTATAAGATTGTTTATTTTACTTGATTTACATTTATTGTTCATTATAATTTTTAGCTTCCATTTGAAAAAATATTTGATAGTTAATTAGTATGTGCACTCATGCCGGCATTATTACAGATATCATTTTTTTTCTGTTAATATTTTAGCCATTTTTAGAAAATTTGTAAGAAATAAACATATACATGTATATATATATATATATATATATATATATATATATATATTTCTTTCTTCTTACAAATAAGAATTTTTTTTAGACAATGCTTCTTTTTAATACAATTATGACCAATATCATAACACTATAAAGAAAAATCTTGAATAAAGTATTGAATCAGTAATTCAGTATTCTTGAACAAAGTTAATGTCCTGTCCTGATTTATGTGGCTTATATAATTAAAACACATTTCTTTTTAATACAGCAGACTGTTAAAATTGAACGGGAGAATAATTTGAAAGAGTATAAAACAGCTAATGACCTAGACATGTTGCCTAAATTTGGAGCAGGCAGTGAGTATGGAAGAGATTTAAAAGAGGAATCGCGGCGCAAAAAATATGGGATTATGCTAAAAAAATATAACCCAGAGGACCAGCCATGGCATCTAAAAATTGGAAGTGGAAAACAGGCCAAGAGGTACTGATAGATTGTTCTTTATTTCAAACATACTAATAACTCTGGTTTTTAGTACTTATGGCTGTTTCATTTATTGTTATTATTATTATTGTTATTATTTTAATTCTCCGTGTCATTGGGCACTGAAGCAATATCAAGCTTTCAACTTTTTTCAATTTGAGGGTCCCTTGTTTGATTCTCTTTGAGAACCTCAGTTTTTTTTCAGGTCAAAGGTGAAATTTAAAAATCCCTTAGTAAGCTGTGGCTAAGTATCAGATGATTTTTACACTTCATCTTCTCTGATCAGTCCTCATTGGCTATAAAGGGAATCCTTCACATTCTCTACATTACTACCATAGGTATTTTTGTCCCTTGAAAGACATAAGTAGGTTAATAAATTCATTTAGCCATCTTGGTTCATAGCCAGAGTCCCTGGAAGCTGTGCGTCTATGAGTGGAAGTGCGAACTCAGTATGCAAAATGCATGCATGTTTCGTTCAGAAAGCCTACATGCCTAATTTTTACTTTCCTTCCTAAGTTGCGCTGCCAAAAACATCTGCAGCACATAGTCTAAGGAGAATAATCGTGTATATTGCCCTTCTGATTAATTGTACATCTCTTCTCAATGTAACATTTTCTAACTAAAATTTCTTAGGTTTAAAGGTGTCAGAGAAGGTACTATTGCAGAAAATACATCATATTATATATTCACCAAAGCATCAGATGGAGCATTTGAAGCTTACCCAGTTGAAGAATGGTACAATTTTACACCTGTGGTGAGATATAAATATCTCAATTCAGAAGAAGCAGAGGAAGAATACAGCAGGTATCATAATTGTTTAGTAATCTAATTTCATGCTTTGGAGATGCAGAACTGTTTATTATGCGAAATACCATTTCATAACTATGATTTTAAGAATTTTCAGTGAGATATGCTAGCAGCTTTTTTTAAAGTCACTTGATCCTGTTTTATACTTGATTGTTATGGGTTTCTATCTTTCATATTAATCATTGTCTAGTTATTATACCTCGGCCGAATTTTTTAGTTTGCTTGTTTTTTTTTTTTACAGAAGGGACAAAACGTTAAACTATTTTAGCATCATGGTGAAAAAGAGATTAAAGAAAGAAGATGAAATTTTAGATGACGATGAAGGTGAAACAAAAGGTGGGAAAAAAAAGAAAAAGGCCAAAGATCTAGTGAGTCCAGTTATCTTTTTGAAGTATATTTGATGCATAAACTTTTTATTTTAATACTTATTTCCTTTTAATTTCTATAAACCTTTTTTTAAAAAAACATTTTACATGTATTCCATTAGTATTAAAAATTTTGTTTAAAGTTTCACTTAGCAAATTACAGATAGTAAATTATGTCCTCAGATTTTAACAGACAAGGATGAATGGGACTATATGAAAATGTCAGATGATGATGATGATGATAGTGAGGCTGATAACAATGATGATGATGATGATGGTATGTGTTTTTTTTTTGTAAAGGTTAAAGTTGAAGTTTTCCATGCGTTGAGCATCTCTTGATCTTAAATCAAACCAATTTACCAACCATTGAAATATTTTTATAAGACACCAATAGACGTTGCCCAAACTGTCATGGATCCAGTAGCCATATGAAACTAGAACAGCAGAGATTTCAACCTCTAACTTAGCAGTGGCAGCCTTTTGAGATTCCTCACAATCTAATATTCTAAGACTGCTCGTGCTATAGAATTACACTAATAATTATTTTATAGGATTTCTTCTGCATTCTGGCTTTTCCCCAAAATCAACACTTTTAAATTAATAATTATATAAAATTCAGATTAGAGTGAGCACTCATTCCTTTAGGAACATTTAAAATTTTTAGAGTTCTTAAAGCTTGGACATTTTTTGGCTGTTGTAACATTTATAAAATAAAGTTGCTCTTGGTAAAGTAAAATGGCTCCATGTATTATATGTCAAAAGTCCATGAAACCTGGCACACCTCACCCTTCATTAGATACTGAACTTTTTTCACTCAGAATGGAATTTCAAACCTCAGGCTGTCAGAGATATTAAGCAAAAGTTCTAACCAACATTAAGTGATTTTGTTCGGGTTAATGTATATATTTTTTGACACTGATAAAAATATAATGACACATAATTGTTACTTTAGGTATTAAAAATAAGAAAAAGAAACCAAAAGGTGGTGCCAAGAAAGCTGTGAAAAACTCAAAGAAAAATTCTGATGATGAAGCAGTAGAAGAAAGTGATGAAGGAGACTTTGATGATAAAGAGGTGACATTTTTGTGTATTTTACTTTAAGCTTCTGGCTATAAGCAGCTGTACAATTCTCATATAGCTCCTTTTTTTTTTCTTAAAATTGCATTAGGACAGAAATCATTTAATGTTTACTGTATTGTTTTTTTTAATGTTGCTGATTATTTTTTAATTTTAGCTTGCCTAATTATTCAAACTATCAAAAAGTTTATAATGTTTATATAATGCATGTATTCATGTCTTTTTGTCATTTTTCTTTTCTTTCTAGGTGGATTACATGTCAGACTCAGGTAGCTCCAGCAGCTTATCAGACATAGGTGATGAAAAGGATAAGAAATATGATGATAAAGGGGTTGATCAAGAGGCTGGTTTGCGCAACATTCTTGATTCTGATGCTGAGGATGAAGAAGAGGAAGGGGAAAAAGAAGAAGCTGAGGAAGAAGCGGAAGAAAAAGATGAGAAGAAAGAAGAGAAAAAGAAAGGTCTGTTTACTCCAAAAAAAAAGTTCATAAGTAAATTACAGAATTGTGCAGATACAGTAGTTTCAGTCATATGTGACAGTATTTTTTTTTTAAATAGTAAGGCGCTCACTTGTTCGCAATGAACTAATTTGGCTGTAAAAATGATTTAAATAATCAATACATTTTTAGATCTAAAAAGCTATAGTTATTTTAATTGATGTTATAAAAGTTAATGATTTCCTTAATAGCCGCTACATTAATATCAAAGCAATTTGTTTGTACCTATTTGATACAAAAAAATTTATTTCCAAGAATTTAATTTTTATTTCAATTTGAACATCAGATGATGACAGCAGCAGCTCCAGTTCAGAAGATGATTCTGATATAGAGAAGGATGCCAAATTGGCTTCTGCAATATTTTTACAGGTGAAAAAAATCAAATTTTATTCTGTTAAAGAGTACAATCAAACCTTGGTTTATTCGTTCCAGATAGTTGCTTGTAATCTGCACCACTTATATTCAAATCATATTTCTATAAGAACTAATGGAGTGTCAAATGATTGGTTTCAGAAAACTAAAATTATTCTTATGCATAGTAATAAATCAAATTTAATCATTGTGCAAGTCGTCTCTTGCTGTTACTAGCGGAATCCATACCATAATCTGAATCTTTTTTAACGGTGTTACTGGAGAACCTATCCAGTGACACTTGATTTTGCCTTCTTTTTAAGAATTTTGTGCTAATTTGTCATAGCAGTTTGTTTTTTTAATGGTCGCTTTGTTACGCTTTATTCGTACGATGTTTTCAACAATTTACACCCCCTCCCCTTCATTGAAGGTTATTGTCACAGTTGCTTCAACAGTTACAACACAGTAGTAAACAACATAGGCTCACACATAAGTTGACTATGCCAGTGAGGCTCGCTGAGTGGCACTGAGCAAGGGAAATAGGAATTAATGTCTTGGTTCAGTTGTGACCTTGCTTATTTATCAAGTTTGAAATTATTTTTACACATTTTGCTCACCTTGCAAGTATTGCTTGTAAATCAAGGCGAATTTTGTTAAAAAATTTTGCTCATCCTGCATAAAACTAGTAAACCGAGGTACTCATAAACCAATGTTGGACTGTATTCTTTTTTTTCATTTAACTATTAAATCCTTAATTTTACTTAAAAATTTTTTTTAATTAGGTAAATATCTGGTAACATTTCTTTATTTTCTATAATATTAAATCTTTGAAAAAAAAAATCTATTATGTTTCAAATATTTGTTGATAGAATTATAGAGGTAAAAGTGTTTCATGCAAACTTCTGAAAATATTTCTTCTGTGACCAGGGAGGTAAGAAAGATAAACGAGAGAAAAAGGATAAATCAGATGCATCAGCGCCTGCAACAGAATCACCTCAAAAGACAGAGCAACGAACACCAACTCCTGACAAACTAAAGGACAAAGGTTTGTGATATTTTGGTTTTAAGCAATCTAATCAATTTGTTTTTATTCCAAATTTAACATTTTTCAAGTCACCTGCATTCTATAAATGTCTCAAGAGGCCTCTTTTTTTAAATAGTAGAATATTTATGCAGACTTAAAAAAAATTATGATACTTTCACAATCTAGATACATATTTATGACCATTCTGCAAATAGCTCAATGGAATCAAATTTACTCCACAAAATATATATATATATATATTTGTAAACTATATCATGTTTTTTTTTCAAATTGGATCCTGGTTTAACAATTATTTTTTTTACTCATTAGCATCAAAAAGAAAAGCTGATTCACCAGAAGGAAAATTACCTTCCATGAAAAAACACAAGGCTGAAGAATGGTCAGTAGACCTTCATCATTTATGTTATGAAAATTGTTATAATTAATTAGATAATTTTTGTTAATGTTTAAAATGGTTGGCCGAATTAATCTTAACTCTCACGTTTCAACAGTGACGGAATCACAGAAGATGCAATAAGAAGGTATCTAATGAGAAAGCCAATGACAACCAAGGATCTTCTTCAAAAGTTCAAATCTAAAAAGCTGAATATGTCCAATGAAAAGATCACTCATGTCATTGCCCAACTGTTAAAGAAAATTAACCCAGAGAAAATGACAATCAACAAAAAATTGTATTTGTCATTAAAAAAACCTGAATAGTTTAAATGCTCATGGTATGTTGCTTATTTCTTTAAGTGTGAAAGTGGATGAAAGCTTACACTCCTGAAGATAGTTCAATGAAAGTTTCTAATTTTGAGCATTGGTTTAATACATTTAAGAGGAACAGGTCGAGTGGTGTAGAGCCCTCGACCTGAGAGTTTCGGGTTTAAACCTCTGTGAAAACTGACAAAAAATGGGGAAGTAAAGTCGTCTGGGAATTGTGCTAACCACCCTATCCCTTTATATGCCATGGTTGCAGAAACAGATGAATAATTCGCTTCAACTGTCTAGATGGCCCTTTATGGCTAATAGAACTTTACTGTATAATACATTCATTGCAGGTGTTAATTAATAATTTTATCCAAAAAAATAAAAAAAAGCTTTGTCACAATATTTTTTAATATAATTATAAACTACATTCAACAAGATTTTTATAACAAATTATCACATTTTTAACAGAAATAAATTATCAAATTTTCTTAAAATTTGAATAAGTTAGAAAATGTATTTACAAGTAAAAATCAACCTGATTTTATACTTCACTAATTCTCTTTTACAGAATATGCATTAACTCGTTTTGATCTGAGCCAGATATTTGAAAAATTCTCGCATAGCAATGTACAACTACATATACAATGAAATTAACTGGAAACTGTTCCTAGTGAATCTGGGATTGGTCAATTAACCATGTCACTCCCAAATCCACTGAATGTAATGTATCTGCAACGCAGTCAATGATCTGGAAATAGAAAAAAATGTTTACAAATAAACAACTTTGGTCAGCAAATGATTCCATAACCGAAATATTGCATTACACAGTTATAAATCTGGTACATTTTAATTTTTCAATGAAGTATATTTAAACAAATTTGATATCATTCAAGACTTTGAAATTAAAAGGAGTTTATTTGTTATTATTTCTATTCAGGGCTGATGTTTATCTATATTATAAATGCGATTGATTGCATGTTTAGATTTAGAAGCAGCAAAACATTATTTTTTTTCTTGCCACAATTATTAAAAAAAAGGTTAACTAATGGTATTTATTTCTTAATGAGCTTATCTTTTGGTGCTCCCAAATAATTTCCTTTAGTGACATGTTCAACAAATGTTTAAATCTTTTTCCTTAATATGCTACAAAACACATGATTTCCCATATGATGACTGCTTATTAGTAATTACACAAAATTAGCGAATACCTGATTAATATTTTTTGGGTCAACCTAAAAATTCATAATGGTGAATAGTGCTTAGATCTTGGTTTTACTATCTGCAGAATTTTCGTAACTTAAACTATTAGTAAAAATAATTCATAAGCTAGTACAGATAAAGATCCATAACCTTATTCTGAACTATTTAATTTTGAATTATGCTGAATATAAAAAAACTGTCAACTTACCAACCAGGGCTGAGTTAATGTAGAAAGCTGCAAAAGTTCAACTATTTCTACAGCTGGAATGCGAAGACTGCTTTCTTCTTTGACACATGATAAGATTAATACCGGAATATGATGAGAGGTTTTACGTTCTTTAATCATGGCCATCAGTTCACAGCAGCCACTTTCAACTGAAGGAAAAATCATTTATATAAAACACCATATGTTTGTGCTGATGGAGGTACTTTAAAAGTGCACAAGAGAAAAAATATATCATAACAACTATAAATGCTTTCATTATGACCACTGGCATATAAATCTGACAGTTTTCAGGTCAAGTTGATAACTTAGAATTTAATGTGAATTTCTAAGTGTAACTGATATCCATCAATATGTCAATATTTCCTAACTCTAAATGTTTAAAGTTATGCTAAAAGTCATGCTTGATATCGATTAGATCTGCACACACGTTTTTATGCAGTTAAATACACCTAATTCAGAAAAAAATTGGCTTATTCGGAAGTGCACATAACTCAACAAAGAGCTGCATTTGGTCACCCCTGATATATATATATATATGTCTACATATTATAGATAAAATGCTTACAAAGAAAAACTGACTTACTTGACTCTCTAGTCTCTGAGGCATCTACCACAAAAATGAAACCATCCAAAATTTGACATAAACATTTTATTTGGATCTTGAGCTCATATGGTGGAATATCTTCTGCTTGACCTGCAGGTTTCTACATTTTAAAAAAAAAATCAATAATTTTTATTTTTAGTGCTTATATTTACTTAATTCTTAATTAAGAAAAAAGATATTTACAAAGCTAAGAAAATTGGGAAATAAATACATCTAGAAAAATCAATGATCTCCAGTTAATCTGATTTAAAATTTACATGTAATACCTGCATCATTCTATGATTTTCCATTCTTTGCTGAGCATTTTGATTTTCCCTTTCATGCTTAGAAGCTGAATATAACACTGATAAATGCATGGAATGTCCTGAAGGCATTTTTATTGTCATGCCGGCACCAACTCCTTAAAGTAAAGATTATGGTACACAACATTAGCAAAAAAAGTAACATTACTGATTATTCATTTATTTTAAAAAATATTTTTTTTTATTATTTACCATCAAACTGTCCAGGAAACATAGCCGTTCTTATAAAAGTAGGATTCTCTTCATAAAGCATATGTCTTACAATGCTGCTTGTTGACTGTTCCAGTCCTGGCCCAAACATAGCTACCTTCGGAACTTTTTTTGGCACAAAATATTTTAACACTGATGATACCTGATGGAATGTTGAATTAGATCGCCTCAGTTGTTTCTGAAACTCTGGTGAACATTTCAGGTATCTGTGATATAAACAATAAAAATTCAGTTTTATCATTTTTTTTACCTATTATTTTTTAGGAAATTCACATATTCTATCTGATTAATAAAATTAAAATACTTACATTTCTTTTTGCGACCACTCTGAATTCACCTCCTGGTACATTTTTGGGTTTGTCATGTGAGAAATCTGGGCCCAACTTCTAACATCTTTTTTTAGCAAATGATGCCATAAAAGGTCATCACAAGTTAACTGATTCCATTCACGATTAACACAGCAAGCCATACATAGAGACCTTGCATCCAAATAGGAAAAGATCTCAAGTTTCAAATTAATCTAAGAAATAGAAATGTCAGAAAATTACCTACAAATATAAGCATTATGAATAGTTAGTCTATGTATCTTGCATGAAAAAGGCATACTAAAATTCAGACATAAGATAATGACATTTCAAAACTTAAATTTATAAATGTGCTAATTTACATTCTCACTTGGGGGAGCTACCATCTCCTACCAAGCGCGTCCCCAGCTGGCATATAGGGGAAAGACCCTTAGATATAAGGGTCAGCCGTGAATACTAAATAAGCGGTCGTGGACCAACTGGTTTGCTGTCATGGAGGGTGAGGTGAAGTATCCCGTGGTAAAGATACCTTTATAAAAATGCCCCAAAAACCCTAAGAAATGATAGCAAAAAGCGAACATAGAGCGCTCAAACTCTAAACCCGGCCAGATGAGGCCGTTAGCTAGGGATAGCAGACATCTAGGAGAGAAAACTCCGAAATTAAGTCAACTGCTGCATTGCAGATGGTCTTGGCTGACCAAAGGCTATGGAAGCAAATACAGAAAAACAGCAGGCTGAAGACGGAGGCAGTAGGCCTTAATGGCGCAAAACATACAGCCACGCAACCTCGACGAATCGAGAACAAAGAAGAAGAAGAAGACATTCTTATATTGAAATTGTCATAACAAATGAGTTGCATAAGGACTCTCAAGGTTGGTCAGGTTTTAAAATATCTTTTTCATTTGCAATTTAAAATTAAAAAGCATCTAGCAATGAGTTACTCTACATTAAATAATACACTGAAATATATACAGTGATACCTTAACATATGAGTGCCCTAACATAAGAGATTTTTGAGATACCAGCCATCGAGCGAGCACTGTTTTGCTTTGAAATACAAGAAAAGTTGAGAAACAAGCGGGTCCACTGGCTGTACATTAACCAGTTTACTACGCCTTGTGTGTCTCGCTTTTTCCCATGCCTCACTCAGTGCGCTTGTTTGCCTTGCTGTTGAAGCATCTTTGATAAGCTGTGCTTGCATTTTGTGCTTTTTGTTCATTTACAGTGCATTATGATATATTTTTTTATAACCATGGGTCTGAAGAAAGTGAGTGGAAAAGTCGGTGCTTAGAAGATGTGGGAAATATAGAAAAACATGAGCAATGTGAGTGAGTGACTGACTTGACAAGGCAGTCTGGACGTAGTACTTCAATGATATCTACTGTGTTGATAAAGGGTATAATACCAGCAGTGCAATAATTTCTAAGCTCTTCTGTCTATCTTCTCCACCATACACCTGCGCCAGCAGCTTTTGCAAGATCAAGTAAGCTTATTTCCAAGTAAATACACTTAATGAAACCAGTTTATTTCTTTACATACATTATGTTTTTATACAATATTTGTCATTTATAAATGCATTTTTCTTATTCTAAATCATGCAACAAAACAATATGGATGTCATTTTGGGGGCTGGAAAGGCTTAATGCCATTTCAATCAATTTCAATTGAGAAAATTGCTGTGAGTTACAAGAAAACTGATGTACGAGTAACATTATGAAACAAATCAAATTCATATCTCAAATCACCACTGTAATTTGATCATTAATCGCATTGTTATAAGTGAGTCAAAATCAATGTATTTGAAGGTTTTAGTTAAATATATGTAGGAAAATATAGTATTTAAGCATATTATTAAAATTATTTGTTGCGATACATCACAGAAAAACAAAGATTATTCTGGCATAATACTTACAGGAAGATACTGAATAAAGCTATTGTCACCAGAATCACTCGAAAAACATATCTTTGAGTCATCTTTTAAATACAGAGCTTTAAGTCTCTGTGTCAAACTATTACTGTTGCCTCCAAATTTTAGCTGAAGCTTTCTTGTTATGAACTGCTGTAATCCACCAGAGCTGACCGGACTGGATGATGATTTGCTATACATTTTATATTTCAACAGTAAATTCTGTACTGATATCAAAAAGTGAACAATACTGTCTTCATTGATATGTTCATACTGTCCTTCTGACTCTTCAGATAACTGTAAAACAGCAGTCCGGCTAGTATTATGGTGTGTTAGAGGCTGGGAAGAAATATTTTCAACATAAGAATTATTTTTTCTATCATTTATAAGTATAAGCGAAGACATTTTCTTGCACAAAACTAGTTTGAATAGCGGGGTCTTTCTTATTAATTAACATTTCGCTAGCTCTTTATATCAAATTAAACGTACACGATTAATATATTTACGTGTAACACTCCACGTGTCAACTTCCTGGTTACAGGACGCAATTGTAAACATTGGAGTTCTAAATTTAAAAAGGTCACGTGGGAACAATGTTTTAGTTCCGGTTAATCATTTTTTGGTTCTTTCTTTTGGTACTTCCGGTCGAGCAAAATGGTTGGTAGAAAATGCCTTTACTGAATTATTAATATCCACTGACATCTAATTTATTTATATATCTAACTGTTAAATATTAATTTAAAATGTTTAATTATGACATACTAATGTCGTACAACCAGTTAAATTTGACATACAATCATTATTTTTGTTTTTGGAACAACTTAGAAGATTGTCATCTGTTTTCGATAATGTGTATGTCAGTTTCTCAAGACAACGAACAACATTAACTATGAAGCATTAAACAGTATACCAGTGCTTTTTTAAATATTTTAATGACTCTGGCTGCTAATTTAACAGTGTAATACTGCTTATGTAGTGTTTTGAATTTGTTTTTTTAGATCTTTTCATTAAATTATTTCACAGACCAAGGGTACATCAAGTTTTGGTAAACGACACAACAAAACCCACACTTTCTGCAGAAGGTGTGGTCGTAGGGCATTTCACATTCAGAAGAAAACATGCTCCCGATGTGCTTATCCAAGTCCGCGACTAAGGCATTGTGAGTTATCCACATTTAAATCTTTTTGCCAATCATTTATAATAGTGTGCTTGTGGGGCTGATGGCCGGGTGGTGAAGATACTCGACTGTTGATCTGAGATTCATGAGTTTGAAACTCGATTTGAACCATGAAATTTTTCCAGGTTTGAGCAAAGTCGACCCACAGGTCCACACAGCTTTAAATGGGTAACTGACTTAAGTTGGGGAAGTAAAGGTGGCTGGGCGTTGTGCTAACCACACAAGCCCTTCACATGCAGAGGTTATAGAAACAGATGAATTCTACACATTATCTGCCTCGATGGCCTACTAGGGCTAAGGGAACTTGACTTTTTTTAAATAGCTTGCTTTTTTTATTTTTATGTTGAATCATCATAAATCTAACATTAAACCATTTTCACTATATGCAGATAACTGGTCAAAGAAAGCCCAGAGAAGAAGAACAACAGGCACTGGTAGAATGAGCCATCTTAAAGTTGTTTTCAGAAGATTCAGGTATGACATAATTAATAGGGTTACAGTTTGACTTTAAAGAAAGGTGTTAACTTTTTGACAAATGAGAGTTGTTTTTGCTGTCCAGTTTCTTACATACTCATTTTTACCATAATTCTTAATTGTCGCCAAAATCAAAGTGAACCTGTTAAATGAATAGCCTCTGAGTAGTGTTTATGTGAATTGTTACTTTGTTTATTTAATTTTTAGTCACACAAATCTTTTTAATCTTTCAATAATCAATGTTTAAACTTGTTAATTATAACTGTCGTTGATAAAGTTAAAATCTGTAGCCAGTGTAGGGCAAAGAATAGGTTTGGATGTTATATTAATCCATTAGATAGCCTCTCCATTTTTTTCTTTCTTTCACATCAAACATATAAAAATACTTTATTTTAGGTGTTTAGAAATGAAAATTCATCCAGTTTAGTTACCTGTTGGCGATAACAACATACATTAAAAAACATGACTCTTATTTTTAAATAGTACTTTTTGCTTGAATGATATAATTGACATATGAGAAGCTATTTTATAACTTTATGTATAGCAGGTAACAAGTTTACAAGTGATACTTAGTACAAGATGACATTTTAATCACAGAACAAAAGCTATGCATGTGATATGCACAACAAAAATAAAATCATGTTTAAAAGAAAGTAAAAAGCACTTTTAGCCTGAAATGTAGAGTTTAAAGCTTAATAGTTTTTAAAAAGTTTTTTTCTCCATAAAGCTCAAATATAGGATTGGTGTTTGATTCTTTATTAGTATTACTACGGTAATAATACGGTGAAATGTCGTTATAACGAACGTCAGTGTAACAAATTATTCAGTACAGCGAATTTTTTTTTTGCCCCTTCCCCTTCGCTTATATAACATCTGTTAAAAAGTGTCATTGTAACGAATTTCATGTTTTCAGTATTGCGAAAAAAATAGCCGTTTTGCAGATTTTATCCCTTTACCAAAAAAAAAATTAACTCGACAAATTTCTAAAACTCAAGTCAACTTAACTCAAACGACATTCACATTTACTAAATAATGGGAGGGGGGAGTGTGAGAGGAGTAAGATGTTATGGTAACCTTTAACCTCTACTGATGAGGATAGTAAACATAAATTCCACCATGTGCAGTACTGAGACAAGTATCGTTTTGGGACGGCAAGGGGGGAGTATTGAGTGGCTGTGTCACAATTACGTAACAACAAATGGGGGGCGCCGGATGAGAGTTTTAGCAAGGTCGGGAAGGGGAGAGGAAGAGAGTTAAGATGTCACAAGACAGCCAAGCAATGGCGGGCACAATTATGTAACAACGAACCGGGGTGGGGGAGAGAAGGATGAGTTTTAGCAAGGTCGGGAAGGGGAGATGGAAGAGAGCCTAAAACGTCATGGGACAAACACTTGAATGTAGGGAATGTTACACATGCGCGGGATTTAAAAAAAAATCAATAAACCAGTGTTACGTCTGTGTTGGTAAATGCGCTAATGAGAAAGAAGCCATACAATTAAAAGTATAGCTTATTGGGAGGTATGAGAAAGACAAAATGGTTTTGGTATGAGTAGAAAGTAACTTGATAGTTTTAGTAAAAAACAATCTTAATGTTTTCGGTAGGGGCTTGATAGTGGATCGCAATTTTTTTTAGAAAATGGCGATCTTATAGTTTGTGATAAGGACTTAATGGACAGAAGACTGCATTTTGCCAAGATGTTAATAAACTACCGGTACCTGTATTTAATTAATAATACAGGAATGGAAGAATAAATGAGTTATTTATTTGACCTTTTTGTGACATTGAACTATACTTTTTTTCTAATTATAATAAAATTTAATCCAGTTACAAAAGTAAATAAATATATAAATATATTCTTAAAATTATTTCGTTGAATAAATCAGACAATATGAGTAAGATAGCCGTAGTGGGTTTCTAAGTGAAGTAAGTCATGTTGAATAACTTATAAAAATAAATGAATTACGTCCCTTATTTCAATGACCGTTAGCGGTAACGAAAGCTAAATTACTAGCTTAACTAATGAGAAATAAATGGAGAGAATATTTAACATATTTTAGCTAAATATCTTTGGAAAAAGTAGTAAAATGACACAATATATTTGCATTGATACCCAAATGAACTATATCCACAAATTGCCAACAGAAAATGTTGTCGTCGTCGACGACCCCCCCCCCCCCCCCCCACCAGATTTCAGTGTAACAAATTTTCAGTATTACGAACAAATTTCGAATCCCCGTCAATTTCGTTATAGCGACATTTCACTGTATCGATTGTCTTTAAAAATGTTTGTTAGTTGAATTATGAAAGTACTCTAACCAATTAGGGATAGTAAAATTTAGTGTTCATACCTGTTCATGTGTTTAATGATGGTTCAAAGTATTGTTCATCTTATTAACCTTTAGAGTACCATACTGCTGCCTAAAAAACAAGTACCATGCAAAGGGAGATCACTTTTATTGAAACATAGAGTGACTTCTAATAAAGTGACATTAGCTTGCTTACATTAACATGAAATTTAATGAAAAAAATACTATTAAATAGAAAAATGAATAAGCTTGAAAATGATATATAATTCATATGGTTTATTTAAATGAAACACTAAGAAAAAAAAAATAATTAAGCGTTAAAAGTTGTGAAAAAAGAGATTAAGTAGCTGACTAGTCCTTTCGATATGAAAGCTCCATTTATCATTAATCAGTATCTTCATTACAACCATCCATATCACTTGACTCTTCACCAGTACTTAAGAAAATCGGCAGAAAATCAATCATTATCATCATTAATTGTAATATACTCAAAAGAAATAGCTTGCTAAACTAATCCCTCCAAAATTAAAAGCCTTGATTTAAAAAATGCGGTAACTTTCATACATTTGAATGTGTTTTGAAGATGTAAACAGAAAACGGAAGAAGAAGAATCCTACTTTTTATTGATACCCTATTTGCAATTAAAAACCAAAGATTTGGTGCTAGAAAAACCCAGTTTTTTGCTATGTATAAATGCTTATAAAAATCGGGCGATCGCGGGCGATGTGAGATGTTATTAAAAAAAATCAGCATATTATGTAGAGTGTATGTATATATGCCATTACTAATGTTAATTGGACTACCTTATTGTTCCATTTAGTGCAGTCTTTTGTTGGAGCATATCCCCAGCTTTTAGTATGATATGTATGTTTATGGATAAGATGCCAAACCAACTTAATGTTAAGTGTGGTGCTTCAATGTCACTACTTAATATTGTACTTTTTTTATTACTTGTAACTGAATCATCATTTAGGTGAATGTCTCTTACCATTGTATACTGTCATACTATGTCGGTTCTTATCAAGTCAAATTTGTTCTTTTATGGGATCAGATCATGTTGACTGTTTCTTATACAAAGCTTTTCATCTTATGCATTATCTTTTTCATCTCTATTGAAGGTTTTATTAGTAATTTTCACCCATGACACCACATGCTTTGCAACATCACACTTAGGATTTTTTTTCTTAATGAATTGTTGTAACTTTTTTTTTTTACAGGAATGGATTCCGTGAAGGCACCGTCCCAAAGCCCCGTAATAAGATAGCAGCACCTGCTTCTTCAGCTGTAGCTACTAAATAAATAATAAAATTCGTCACTATTGTAACTTACATTATTTTTGTTTTTATTTTAGTATTTTTTACTGTGTTACATTTAAATGTTTAAGTTGCCTAAACTGGAGTTAAATTATATCTTTATAATTAGTTTGTAAATCTTGTCATGCAAATGAAAACAGTTTCAAAGATCCCTTTATTTGGATGTCACTTATAAAACTAGCTTACAATTGCTTTCAATTTTAAACTAATGCATCACATTACATTAGATTCCTTTTTGAATCACTTAAAAATTACTTTTTTTTTCAATTTCTGGTAGTGAATAAATCTTTAAAAAAATATTGTAGGTCATAATAAGTTAATGATTATAGTAACTGAATTAGTCAATTTTCAATATGGGTATTCTTAACACAATGAACCAAAATATGGTATAAAATGAGGTTATCTTATGGCATACAAAGAATGCACTAAAGAACTAATAGTTTCCAAAGCATCTTGACCCCCTGGAGTACTTTTTAAAGAAAAATGAATTGGTTATGGTTACTATCTACATTTTACCAAATAGTCACCAGTAGTTATAATATGAAAGTTCTGGTTCATCTGTTACATATCAAGGTTGAAAAACCTTATACAGGTGATACGGTTCTGTGGCTGCTGCTTGTGTTTTTAGGGTGGCCCTTTTTTTTCTATTGAGGATTCCGCATAGTTCCCTGCCTTTTGGTATTGCTCAATGGTTTTTGTTGTGTGAGTTATCCATTCCCACATCATCTTGTTTTCCTTTTTCGATTGGAACTTGACAGGCCCTTTCCGAAAGGCTGGAAATTCTCATAGTGTCATAGTATCTGTAGAATTCTGTCAGCTGTTGAAGGTCTTGACTCAACCTCCAGGTCACAGTTCATTCCATTCAATTAGATTGACATCACGTTGGTGTTAGTCAAATCTTAGTGTTCAGGGACAACTCTCAAGAATTACTGTTGTGCTGAAAAGAGGCTCTTGGATTGCCAATCTTGCTTTGACAAATGCCTCTGTGCCACCCTTCAGATCTATGTTAATACACAATGAGTTGGGTATTGCAACATGCCCAATGCACAGAAATATAGGCGTTGTTATCGCATGGTTCCCATGCTCATATTCTAGGCTAGGATGGAAAGAGTCGGGTCGATATTATGACTCGATATGTAGACCCGGACTAGGTAAATCCCATTTGGTCAGTTACAAAAATAGAATGAAGAAGCTTAGAAACCTGCTTCATCATGTAGCGGTCATTGCAGTATCTTTACTAGCGCTAATCGGTATGGGGGGGGGCATTAGCTCCCCCTCCCCTACATTAAAATTTTTTTATAAAGTTGTTATTTGCCCCCCCCTGGAAAAATTCCTAGCGACGCCCATGGGGGGGGGGGTGCGGTGAACTCTTAAAATGTCACATCATTCAGTGTCAAAAACTACTAATGTGATGAAAATGCCAACCCTTATGTTGAGGCAAAGTGTCTCCTATGGACCATAGATGGTAGACTAACTCACCCTGGCATGATCTTTTTTATTGATTGAATATAGTCATATATGACTTTATTAGTTACGTTATAAAGGTCTTATAATTAGTTGTTACTAGTCATCATTATTATAAAACATATCAATAACGTGTTAAATCGTTAAAAAACACTTGGTTTACTTGAAAATTGTTTGTACTTTGGGTACTTATCTATGAAATAAAAATAGCGACAATGCAACGGTATTTGTGACCAATGAAACCTGATGTTTATTTTGTATTGTCCAATCAAATACTGTCAGTCTAATACAAACTTGTTATTTGTAATTCAAAAGGTAAGTTTTCGTGTTCGAACATGTTAGATCTTTAAAATACATCATATCTATTTTTAATTACCTCATAGGTATTTAAAAAGAATCCTTTTTTAATATTTTTGGAGATTTTGGTGCACATTAACAGTTAGTTTTAACGGAATCTTTTTGTAACAGTTGTTACGGACGCCCTGTCAAAGTAAGTCGTGTGAACGTCTACTTGGACTTTGTTAATGTTTTGCTTCAATGTTTATTTGCATAAATTCTAATTACAATTACTGCGTTACAATTATTATTCGATGCTCACTTACTAACATTCAGCTAAGTATCAATGTTTTAAATTATCAGAGGCTTAGGAAGTTAGGTAATTACATACGAAATTATCATTATGGTTATTATAACGAAATCGGTGTCACCAGACTGAAATGTTGGTTAGAATTATTATTTCACGCATATTTCTATGGAATCACATGGATGAGATGAATAATTATGTCGGATATTTAGCTTTTATCATATTTAATGATATTTTCTAATAATATTTATTAAATTAATTTATTTTTTATTCATTATTATAGACTATAGTGAACCTACCTAAACTGCAATTCCATTGACTTGTCTTTCTCTAACTTACTCTAAGAAATAATTTTTGATTCGATGATGTAGTGTTTTATGTCGTATTGACGTATTTTTTTTTTAAACTTTAATATCATTTTGTAAAGATGTTCCAAGTACTGACCATGCAAGTACAAATGCCCAAGGTGCAAGCACAAGTACACTTGTTTTTTTAAATTGCAAGTAAGATTACATCTACAAAGTACCCACGGTGCAAGTATGAGTACAAGTACTCAAGGTGTAAGTACAAGTACAAACACCCAAGGTGCACTACAAAAATGTGGTCAAGTACAAGTATTTAGTAAAACAAGTACCAAGTATCCCATCGCTGGTAATTACAATAGGCTTAGTCCCCATAGCCCATCCATGGCATCCAAATTATGATTAATTTCTACCCTGTTCAATGTTCATACACATACAAAAAATACTGCTGAACATGCATTGATTTAAATTCAGCTTATGTTGCACTATATGTAAAATATTTTCAACCCCATTAAACTTTTTGTTGACATAAAGGAAACTTTACTTACACCTTATTGTGTTTAACTTTATTTATACATTAATCATAATTTATTGTCGACATATTTACCGTTAAACTATCATATTTAGAACAATGGCCTACTTTGACCTGGAAAATGAAGTGAACAGTGCACTAAGGATGGATATACCTATCACAAGAGGACCTCTTATGAGGTGGCAGAGGCATGAACAGTCACAAGCTGCAAGTTCATCATTAAATAATTCTGTAAATGTCAGCCTCATAGGCAATTCCTCAGTGAAAACACCGTGCAAGAGTCTCAATAAGTCTCTTTCCAGTGGAACTCTATCAAAGACTCCTAAAAATAAAACACCAAGCTCTGGAGGTTAGGGATTAAATGTTTTTTTTATAAATGTTATTAAGTAAAATGTATTAATTATGTTTAAACCATACTAGACTAGACACACCCTTTAGTTACGGAGGGATCTTTTTGGGCTTGAGTGAAAATTGTTTGAAAAATAGGTAATGCCTATAAATTAAAGTAATAAAGTAAATGAAATTAAAAAGAAAAGAATAATATCTCATTTTTTTAATGAAAGTAAATATACATATGAGTAGAAAACTTTTTTTTTGTATTACTTAGTGGTAACTCTTAGTATGTGAAAATTTTTCGGTACAGGAAAAGTTTTTTTGGTGTGAAAAATGTTGGTTTAAGGTTAAAGTTATGTGTTAATTAGGTTTAATTGAAGCTTGTAAAAAATATGTTTTATCTTTGAAGGGCGAAGGAAAACACCTGGCAATATTTCTAAAACGCCGTCTGCAGCTGACAGATTCATTCCCAGCAGAAGTGCAACAGAATTTGATGCAGCTCATTATAAGGTCTTATTTTAAAAACTTAACTAAGTAATCAATCTGAAAATCACAAAATATTTTACTGTTACATAATCATTTTATTCATTTTGCTCAATTTTTGCCCTCATTATCATACAAGAATAATTTATAAATATTATGATATTATTACAGCTGCATTTAATTTAAGATTTAAGCTTAATAGTCTTAAAGATTATAACTAATGAATACTTTTTTTTTTAAATAGTATTAAAAAAATGGTGCTATCATACTAAATGTTAGATCATTTAAAAATTTATTTAATTAAAAAAAAAAACACTACTTTTTTTAAAAAAAGTTTCATATTTACCCTTATTAAGTTTATTTATTTATTTTCATTTAAAATTTCTCAAAAATTTTCTTTACTCAGCTGTGTTCTCAAAATATATCTGAAGACTGGTCTCTGTTAAGTCCTTCTCAGCAAGAGTACAAAAAGCTTATGAACGAGAATCTCAATGGTGACGTTCTTGATAAAAAAATAATCACTTGTAACATTAAACCACCACAGGCTCCTGAAGGTATGAGGCCTAATTAATGTTTGTTTGGAATTGAACCATTTCATTTAACTAAAGGCTTTTTAGATACAATAGTTTTGAATCTGATTAAATAATAGCTCAGATAACCATCGAGATCCAGTTGTTATGTAGAATACATTTTAAGGAGATTTAATATACATGCTGTTTTTTGGTAAAAATTACTTTATGAAAAATTTTGACTAAAAATATTTCTTCAGTTTATAATATCTGAAAATTTGATTTTTTTCTAGGTTATCAGAACAATTTAAGAGTTTTGTATAGTACTAGTAAGACAGGGGTCAGTGCTAAAAAGACTACAAGACATATACCACAACAACCAGACAGAATTCTTGATGCTCCAGAAATTTTGGATGATTACTGTGAGCAGTTAGAAATTTTCTTTTGAATTTTTGCTAATCTTAGATTATCTTTGATCATGATGGAGAAGAATTTTGACTGTCTACAAATATATAATAAATATGTGTTACTTTAAATTTTCAAAAGTTTTATTTGATGGTTTATTTTTTAGTGTTAGTCACACTAATTCATATGCGCATTAAGAGTCTAGTTATTGTACATTTTTAAAAGTATTGGTGTTAAATATTTTGACTATTCATTGAAACATTTGGCCACACTGGACATATTTTCATGTTTGAAAAAACAAACTAGTCATCTCTCTGTAATCAACCAAGGTTTTCTCTAAGTTGTATATCAATGGATAGTTGCTTCCAGCTTCTTAATATTATTCTTTTAATTAACTTTTTTTTCTGTCTTTTGTAGATTTGAGTCTGATTGACTGGTCAGTCGAGAATGTTCTCGCTGTGGCTTTGGGCAGTAGCGTGTATCTTTGGCATGCTTCTCGTGGGAATATAACTCTGTTATTACAACAGGATAACCCGGGGGATGAATATGTCAGTTGTGTAAACTGGACAGCTGATGGTAATCACCTGGCCGTTGGATTGTCTTCTGGGGTTGTTGAGGTCAGTCTCTTTGTTTAGGAGGAATGCAAAATATTTTTCATATATATGTGGAAGCTCCTTTTTACATTTACTTTTTTTGCATTCATTTAATGCAAAAGATTTTTTTCTTATAACTGTTGTATAGCTATGGGATCCTGTTCAAGAAAAAAAGCTTCGTTCCATGGCTGGACATGCAGCTAGAGTGGGGTCTCTCTCCTGGAACTCGTACATGCTAAGCAGGTATAATTTATGTTATGTATTTAATAATGATACATTATTTTCATTTTTTCAGGCAAAGGTTTTCTTTTCATAAATAGTTACAAATGTAATAGAAATAAAGAATTTATTAAACTTGCATAAATTAAAAAAATTGAATTAATCTGTTTCAAGTGGAAGTCGCAGTGGCAGCATACACAACCATGATGTCAGAGTTGCTCAGCATCATGTAGGGACTCTTGTGGGACACACCCAAGAGGTGTGTGGTTTGAAGTGGTCACCCAATGGCAAATATCTGGCAAGTGGAGGAAATGATAACTTAATCAATATTTGGCAGTCAGAGTCAGGGTCACTCTTAACTGCTGGGGAACCATTACATATTTTTAATCAGCACCAAGCGGCAGTTAAGGTGAGATTAAAAAAGTGGCTGTTAAAAACTGTTATTCAGAGCAATAAGAAATGCTTACTCTCATTATAGAATTGATATTTTTTAATAATGACCCTTTTTGACATTACCAGATCTTGTTTATTAAATTATGTTACATGTTTTGTCTATAATACCTAAGTATGATACTAATGAAAGTCTTAATGCATGGTCTTAGCCTTAGTAAATATAATATTATATTGTATTATCTCGTTTTTTGTGGGAGTACATTTGTCTCTAATCTACTTGGACTGTATTAGAAATGTATTTTTATCCTTTCAATGAATTATTTGTATAGGCTTTAGCCTGGTGTCCATGGCAGCACAATGTTCTTGCAAGTGGTGGAGGCACTGCTGACAGACACATACGTTTCTGGAACTGTAACAATGGGGTTAACCTCAGTGCTGTTGATACAAATTCTCAGGTAAAGGTTTTTTTTCACCAGCTTCATTTTAGCCATTGAAAAAATCAACATTTTGACTTCATCAAAACAGAAATAACTATTAAGCATATACATGTACATGTATGTAAAAAAAGTAAAGTAACAGATGGATAAATCTAAAACAACAAGTTTTATTTTAGAGCAGTATTGTTTTAATAACCAGTTATTATTGCAAGCTAAAAATTGGATGTCATTTTTTACTATATTGAATAAATTAATCAGGATCTTTGCTATTCTTGCTATAAGCACTTATTTTTCATTTATAATAGGTATGTGCGTTGCTGTGGTCACCTGAGTACAAAGAATTAATTTCAGGCCATGGATACACTCAAAATCAACTTACAATTTGGAAATATCCAGCAATGACTAAAGTTACTGAACTCACAGGTATAATAGCGTGCACAGATTTTCTCTCACATTCTTTAATTAGTTATGTATGTCAACAGTACACATGAAGACTTAACATAAGATGTTAAGACCTTTTTTAATGAACTCATATAAAAGAAAAAAATGTATTACATCCATATTAAGCTAAAAGTCTTTTTCAATGAATTCATATAAGAAATTTCTTTGAAAAAAAAGAAAACAAAATTGTGATTATTTATTAAAAATAAATACATTGTAAATTTGAAAACATAAAATAAAATTTGGGTGCACTCTTTATACATGTATTAGCTAGGGATGAGTTCAGAAATTCAACAAAAATATATAAACACCTTTTTTTTTTTGGCAAAAAATCAGTTAATTTTCTGTGTTCCTTTATGTATCTTTCCAGTTCAAAAAGATATTCATTCTATTTTATAAGACATTTTTCTGACATCACACATTTGTTACTGTTATATACAGGTTGCATTACCGAAATTACATAGTGAGCATTGCCAGAAAAAATTGGGGAGATCCTGAAAAAAAAAAAAGAATATACTTATTTTAAATATTTGAAACTGTCCCTTGCTTATCTAAAGGACACCCAAAAAGTATTTCACACATCCACAGCAAACCAACTGAGAATTTTAAATAACAAACCCACTAAATTATATCTTCTTCCATTCTATTTGTGTATTAGTTTACAAAAAAATATTTTTTTATTTAACACGCTTTGTAGAATTTCAAAGAACAATAAAATAAGGATGTTTTGAAAAATAGGTTTGAAATGCTACACAATTATTTTAAAGTTTCATTTTTACATTGAGAATAGAATTTTTATTATTCATTTCAAACTGAAGTGGTAGATTTCATACGGACCAGATCATTGGATCATTATTTTAAAAGAATTACAGGCCATCATGTAGAGAGAAAATGTCATTTACCTATGTTTGATATTCAGGAAAGATATTTTATTTAAAATGTATTCCAGGCCACACAGCTAGGGTTCTCCACATGTGTTTGTCCCCTGATGGAACCACAGTTGTTTCTGCTGGAGCGGATGAAACACTTAGATTATGGAAATGCTTTGATGTTGATGAATCTGTTAAAAAGACAAAATCTAAGGCTATGAAACAAGAAAGCTCTTCCTGTTTGACGTTACATCTGAGGTAGACTTCTTCAATTATTTTATACAATTTTAAGGCTTTAATGTTGTTAACTTTATTTGAAAGTAAACATTAGAATATTAAAAAATTGTACAGAATGTGATGTTTAAAAATATATAAAATAGGTCATTTCGCTTTGTATGATGTTATGGTAAAACTTGACATTTTGACCGTCTAGAAATAATGTATTAATTCTGTTTAACAGATAAAATTGTCGGTCATCATATCTATCCGTGTGAGCTGTTTGCCATCCACATGGGACATCAAAATATTTCAATTTATCAATTTTTGAGAAAATGTTTACTAAAAAGGAATTTGCAGTTGAGGAATGTGAAATCATGCTAAATTTCAATTCTAGTTACTAGTTTATTAGTGGCAACACAGTTAAAAAGCCTAGTACGTTTTTTTTTCCCCATCATTTCTGTTGTGGCTTATCAGGGATGGGGGTGGGAATCTTAGTTTTTTTTAAAGTGTCCCTTAAATTTTTTCATTTTTTTAAAAACCTAAATAGAAAAATACTTTTCATTGTAAAATTTATTTGTCAAAAGAATTAATTACGTTTTGAAAAAATATGAAAGCCTACCAGTATACATTGCTATGTACATTTTAAAGTTCAAAAATGTATTTGTTTAAATTAAAAAAAAAAATTTCAAAGATAAGTGTTCATTGCATATTTCACAACATTGATAAATAATTAGCTATGATAAATTCGATTAGTGCAATATGTCTGTCTAACTTATAGTAGTAGCCTTTTTCCTCGGTACTTTGCCTGTATTTTTATATTGCTCCCCATCACGAAGAAATAATTAAAACAGAACAAACGAATTGAAGACATGTCACTAAACTTTTGTTCACGTTCTGCTTCATCTAAAATAAGGTATATTTATACTATATTTGATATGTAACTTTCTTTTTGTTTTGTTTAGCGCTGTGGCATATTCACATTTTTATAATTTTACAATGATGAATATGATTTTTTTTTTAACTTACCAATTTTTTTATATATCATGTTGTACCTTGTGATTTTGATATTTGTTGTTTTATTTGTTTTGTACATAACATATTAAAATAAAATGTAAACATAGATAACATCTTTTTTTTTTGTTTTGTCATTACCTACTTTGAATTATGTTTTTTCTTAAATTTTGTTTTATTCACCTGAGACTACTTATATAGATTAAACACAAGGGTTACCAGTCAACCCTGTGGTTTTGCTGCTGCAGAGGTGGTTTTGACAGTGTTCAAGGCCTTGACTAAGTCATTGATAGGGTTTAAATTGTTTGGGTGACCATTTCTCTCTCATTGTGGAGTCCTCTCAGCTGCTCATAGGTACAGGGCTAACAATTGCCCTAGCTGTGTCAGGCAAGTGGCAGTGGCATAACAAAAACTATATGATCAATAGTTATTTATTTTCATCTCACAGAATTGATTAAAATGTTAACTTTTAGGTATTTCAACGGATGGAAAATCATTTTATTGATATTTGGCCATGGGGGAAAACGGCAAAGTAGATTAAAATGTGATATGAACTACAATTATTGTCACTAAGCATACCTATACATAATGAAATGACTTATTTAAAAGGAGGAAAACATTTTAAAATTAATTAGTAAGTTAAGTTCACCTAGGGGTACAGGTGGTTGTGCAGTGTAGAACTGTCGACTCGAGAGTCCTGGGTTCGAACCTCAGTGAGAATCTTGGGATTTTTTCAGGTCCTGGTGTAAGTCCCCAAGTCCACCCAGCTTTAAATGGGCCCCTGACTTAATGTTGGGGGAGATAAGGCGGCTGGGCATTTTGTTAACGATACAATCCCTTAATATGTAGAGGTTACTGAAACAGATGAATTCTACAATTCATCCGCCCCTATGAGTCCTTAGGGGCTTTTAATGGAACTTTACTTTTTAAGTTCACCATACAATATTCGTATCACTGTAATTAAGAAAAAAGCTGATTTCCTAGGCCTAAACATCAATCAAGGGGTTGAAACCTGAAATACGACAAAGAATGCAAGCCCTGTACTGTCAGGTACAATAATATGGTATGCAATGACTTAGTCTTGATAGGTGCGTGGGATCAAAGGGACGTGTTGTAGCTAGAAATTCCAGGGGCCTAGACAAACTTTGGCAAATAAGGTTCCTTCTTCAGCACAATAAGTAAACATCGAAAGTGATGATGCCCCACCAGACTTGGGACCCGAGACAAATGTTTGGGTGTCTCCCCGTCGTTGCAACCCCAGGGCCCCAGTTGATGAAGTATGTAAGGGGCAAAAGGTCACAGCATTAGCTGGTGGTGGCAGCTAAGCCCCAGTAAGGGACCAAATTTATTCAGCCGTTTTGCTCATAGGGTCCCCACAAACGGACCAAGTGAACCTATGTGGTATCATTGCCACAACCCGGACACAGATTCTTTAACAGTTTTCATAAGGATCCAAACATTTTGTTTTGTTTAATTTAAAAAAATCTCAGTTTTAATGGATCAAGGGTAATCACTCTAAATTTTTAGAAAGCAGCCATAACAACAAATAAATCGGTTCATTTTTCATTATTTTTTAAAACCTGAGTATCACATACATTTACTTACAAAATTACATTTTGAATAATATTTTTATACTTGAATATGGCTAAAGACAAAAAAAATCTATCTACAATAAGGCGAAGAAAGGGGAAACAGGTTGCCTTTGCACTGCAAAAACTACGAGAAGAAACGTCAAATAAATCACACTACTTGGGAAGTGATGAACAACTGGCTACAGTAGATATAGAAGATAAATGTTATCTGTTTGATGAAAGGGTATTATAAATAGTTTTTTTAAACTTTTGTTGTTTTCATCAAATGAGTGTTTAAGTGACTTAAGCTGTATTATTTAAAAATAAAACTTAGAGCAAATATTTATCATTATTAAATTAATTTAAAGTGACAACATTTAAAATATTTTGATATAAATTTCTGTGTCTGTTAGGGGGTTTTAAAAATATAAGTTTTCTCCTAAACAGCATGGCTACTTTTGATTTTAAAAATGATTATCATTTACCATTGCTGGCTGCTCAATAAAATAAGCATATTTTTTAGTATACTAAACATTGTACATAACAACAGTAACAGTACTGATTAATATGATGCAAAAATGAACAAAAGTTTGATAAAAGTTAATCTGTTAAAATTTTTTTTTTCAAAGTGGTGCATATATTTTGATTGATTTTATAAAATGGTTCTACTTTATAAATCACAACACCTTAAATCAATAATGTTAGTCAATATAGTATATAGATTGAACAAATATTGAGTTATGATACATTTCAAAACTGGACACTGTGTGAACTACAGTAAGCTGTGTTAGTACTGTATATATAAGATATTATTAATACAATTAAGACTGATAAGTGTTGATATCACTGGTTATTTTGACATTTTAATTGTCAGTAGCATATAAATGGAAGGACAGAAAACGAGGATATGGACAATGATATAAACAAACACTGGGAAATAATTAAAAATGCAGTAAAGAGCACAACTGAAGAAATAATAGGATACAAACCAAGCTATAAAAGAGCAGGGTGGTTCGACGATGAGTGCAGACAAATCCTAGATGACAGGAACAAAGCAAGAATGACTATGATGCAAAGAGAAACAAGAAATACCGGACAACTATACAAAGAAGCTAGAAAGAAAGCCACTAAATTGTGTAGAAAGAAAAAAAGGGAGTGGGAAAAAACCAAACTATTAGAGATAGAAGAGCTATCAAGAAACAAAGATGTGAGAGGTATGTACATGAAAATAAAGGATGAAAAAAATGGCTTCCAAGCAAGACCTCACATGTGCGAAAATAAACAAGGTGAGCTAATAACAGAAAACAACAGAGTACTCGAAAGATGGGCAGAATACTTTGAGGAATTACTCAACAAACCAAGTATATCAGAGAAGAACACACAACAGTATAACCTGCCCTATGGTGGACCTGACCCTCTGGTAAACACACCAACTCTAGAGGAAACACTAAAGGTATAATGACACTCAAAAACCATAAAGCCCCAGGAGACGACCTGATTACAGCAGAGCTAATTAAATATGGTGGAAAAGAACTACACATAGAGATACATAAGCTAATAGAAAAAATATGGCTAGAAGAAAAAATGCCTATAGACTGGGAAACGGCAGTAGTGACACCAATACACAAGAAAGGATCTAAGCTTAACTGTGCAAACTATAGAGGAATCTCCCTTCTGAATGTTACTTATAAAGTTATGTCCAAATTAATAGCAAGTAGGCTACAATATTATACAGAAAATATACTAGGTGACTACCAATGCGGATTCAGACCTAACAGATCAACAAATGACCAGATCTTTACCATCCGATGCATTCTTGAAAAATGCTATGAATATGATATACCAATGCATCAGCTTTACATCGACTACAAAATGGCATATGATAGTATAAACAGAAACTATCTTTATGAAACATTGGAGTTCTTTGGGATACCTAACAAGCTAACTAGGCTAATACACATGACCTTAAATAGATCTAAAAGTAAAATCAAAGTCCAAGGAGAATACTCACGAGAATTCTCCACACAACAAGGTCTCCGACAAGGAGACACACTATCATGCTTGCTATTTAACCTAGTATTAGAGAGAGTCATAAGAAACATCAAAATAGACACTAAAGGAACAATAAAGGAATATTTCAATAGAGACAATTACAGCACACAAACCAGTGGAACTCTTTATAGCCAACCTGTACAGTACCTGGCCTATGCCGATGATATAGCCCTACTAGGAAAAAACAGTAATGCCATCCAAAACGCCCTAACATAGCTGTATGATGCCGCCATGTTGGCAGGACTCGAAATCAATGATCTCAAAACAAAATACATGGTAATGAGAAGGGCCGATACAAAGGAAGAAGATAAGGAAGACCTCAAAACCAAAACCACACTTTTGAAAAGGTTGAGAACTTTAAATATCTAGGATCAAACCTTAATGAGAACAACGAGTTACTGCCTGAAATAAAAGAAAGGATAACTGCAGGAAACCGTACCTACTACAGTCTCCAAAATGTATTCCGTAGCAAAATATCTCAAAGAGAGCGAAGAAAGTAATCTATAAAACCATAATAAGGCCAGTGGTCATGTACAGCAGCGAAACATGGACTACAACAAAAACTATTGAGAATATGCTAAATACCTGGGAGAGAAAGTGCTGCGGAGAATACATGGAGCTGTGAAAGACAAAGATGGCTGGAGAGTAAGAACAAACGAAGAAATTTATGAACTGTATGAAGATCCCACAATAGTGACAGAAATAAAGAAGGGCAGACTGAGATGGGCAGGCCATGTAGAGAGAATGACCAAGGATCGAGCAGCTAGGATAGCATACCATCAGAACCCAAGAGGGAAGAGACCTAGAGGCAGGCCAAGACAGAGATGGCTCGAAACAGTAGAGGCGGACCTACAAAAGCTGGGAGTACGGGCATGGCGGAGGAAAGCCAGGGACAGACCCGAATGGAAGGCAGTAGTGGAGCAGGCCAAAGCTCTTCATGAGCTGTAGTGCCACGGATGAT